>PITA01004545.1:0-89222 GCA_004023965.1 Spilogale gracilis
TTTTTTTTCCAGTGTTTCAAGATTCATTCCCCATTCCCCACACCCAGTGCTCCCCGCTTTAGGTGTCCCCAGTACCCACCACCAGGCTCTCCCATCCCTCCACCCCTCTCCCTCCAAGTCCCTCAGTTTGTTTCTGTGTTCAAAATCTCTGTTGTTTCGTTTCCCTCCCTAGATTACCCTAGTTCCCATTTGCTTTCCTCAGAAAGTACATTTTAAAGCTGCTTGGCCTCCTGGCCAAAAACATGAGAATAACAATATACCAAGACAATAGGAATGCTATATAGTAGAGGGCTATAAGATTCATTGAAAAGAGTATAAACCTCTTCCCTAAGAGTATATTTTTAAAGAAAATCCCTGTTGTTAGATGTGGTCTAAACTCACATGATCCATGTATTTTAAATATATGAACTTCATTATCTTAAAATTCATTATCAGACCTATATATGTTATGGGATTTTGTTGGTTGGTTATTTAGTTAGTCAGTTAGTTAGTTAGTCAGTCAGTTAGTTAGTTAGTTAGTTAGTTAGTTAGTTAGTTTTGGCTGCCTTTTCATCTTTAACTGGCATTGAGTGGAATTATTTGGAGATTCTGACTCCTTGGTATTAAGGAACTTCCATCTTCTGTAGCCACAAAACAGATTCCTAAAAAATGTTTGAAGGTAGTGACAGTCTCCTCACTTTCATTCCAATTTTAGGATGCAAACATGTGAGTGACACATTGAAAAATTAAAATATATAAGAAAGTGACAAATAATTAATGGCTTTTCCCTATATTCTCATATTACCCTATAAATTTAATTGGCTAGTTGTTTACTTTTTTAATATTTTATTTATTTGACAGAGAGAAACACAACTAGAGAGGGAACACAAGCAGGGGGAGTGAGAGAGGGAGAAGCAGGCCTCCTGCCGAGCAGAGAGACCAATGCAGGGCTCAATCCTGGGACACCGGGATCAAGACCTGAGCTGAAGGCAGATGCTTGACGACTGAGCTACCCAGGTACCCTAATTGGTGAGTTTTTTAATATGCATGACCAATCTGAAAAAAACTTACATTTTATATATATGAGCAGTACTTGACCAATATAAAATTTTTAGCCATTTTTTATGTGTCCAGATTCAGGAAATGTCCACTGTATACAAAATGCAAACTTCTATAAATTCCCTGACAAAGAAGCTAGAGTTGGCTGCCACCCAAAATGTAGTTCTATGTCTGTCATTTTTCACAGTATAACAGTGCTTGTGCAATAATTAAAGCAGCCCACTGTGTTTGGGATTTATTATTTTGTAAGGTAGATAAAAACCAGAAAATAATTTAATTTTGATCTTATTTTTTAAAAATTCTTAGAAAAACTGGAAAAAAGAAGATATACTTGTGATAAGACATATAAGTCTCCTTAAAAAAAGACACATTCGAATGGGTAACAATGTCAAAAACTGAGAATTTGGTCTCAATCAGAAAGACGCTGGGCTTCTGCTTTTTGAATGAATGCTCATTTGCCATTTTTGTTTTATTTTCTGATGTGCATCTTGTTTATTAACAGAGGTTTTATTTAAATTTCAAGAATCCTGATTTTAACACCATTAAATCAATTTTAGCATATAATATCATTCATGGTCTGGGCAATTATTTATCAAAATGAGTTATATGGAAAATAGTATGAATAGGTGTTCTTTTAATATGATTTTATTGTCAAGTTTGTTTATCAGGGAGTAGGTTGAACAATTGAAAATATACTCACTTACTTTAAATTAGTTAAGTGAATGTTATGTTAACTCTATTTGAAATCACCAAGAAAAATTACTGAGGGGAGAATGTCTTAAACTTTCAGTGTAGACACCCACTTTACAAGGTCCAATTATCCATGAGAGACATATCTGTAAATTCTACCTTAAGATTAGAATTTGGCTAACAGGAGAGGTCATTGTGAAGTAAAAGAGACTTGTACAACACTGTGAGTCAGGAGGCTGGTCTCAAGCCCTAAATCTGCCACCAGCTTTGTCAGAAGCATTACAGTAGCCTCCAAGAGCACAACCCACAGATCTAGACTTTCTGTATTTGAATTCTGCCACAGCCCCTTATCTGCTATGTGACCATACCAGGCACTTGTCTCCTTCTATAATTTATATTATAGAGTATAGATCTATACTCTAGAGTATAATAATATCTATAGACCTGTATAATAATTGCATGTCTATAGACATTATATCATATACTATAATATAATATATAATCTATATTATACTCTATAAATACTATAGAGTATAATAATAATATTTATATTACATAAATATATAAAACCAGTGCAAACATCCAAAAACCCATTTCAAGTTTGAAGTATCTTATCAGAATTTCTGTAGATTACATAATAATTTTAAACATTTATAAATCCTATAAGGTATATGTACAATTAAAATTATTTTATAAAATATTAAATATCATCTACAAAAACATTGAGTCTTGATGGATATTTGGAAATCAGAATGGGGATTTTATAACATGAAATGCTTTTGTGAAAAATATTTATCTAATTTGTTAATGTGCCCTTCTAACAATAAATCTTTTGACTTTCTATTCAATTTCCAAATCCTTTCAATGGTAGTTAGAAAGAAATCTCATCGTTCACAATCATCACAGAGTAGAAGAAAATTTTATTTATTATTATTTCAATATTTCAATTTTCTAAAAAAGTTAATATTTTCTATTTTTCTATATTTTCCATTTCCATACTCTTCTCACAAGTATTTGTATTACCTTTACTCCTCCCAATGTGTCTTCAATATCCTGAGATATTTAGTGTCCAATAAATTATTTATGACCCTGCATTCTATAGGACTTTAAATATGAGACTTTCCAGCAGGCTTCCCTCTTAGTATCCATGGATATACACAGAACCTTCTGAAAACTTCACATATTTATGCTAATTCCATTAGCAAATGCCTGGCCTGTATTAATCACAATATACAATTTAAGTTCATTTAAAAAGTACTGTGAGGCAGATATATTTCTCTCTCATTCTCACAGTCTATCATTTATTGTCATTTCATGTATGGTTTCCGTGCTGATGTAACAAATACTGATTTGTACCTTTTTGTATCCTACCTTTTGGTTGTTTTGTTATATTTTCAGGATCCTTCAGCAAACAGTACTATGGCTGTCACTTGTTTGAAAAGCCCTTTTGTATACTTCATTCTCTCCACAAACAGCTGCATCACACCTGTCATTTGGAATGGCAGAGATGTCTTTGGTTGGTAAGCCTATGCCTATGGCACACAGAATGGCTTCAAACAACTAATTAGAAGGAGCTGGGCCACTGCAAGGTTTGGTGCTGTCCATCAAGCATGCAACCACCACTGACACCATCAGAAAATCTGTCAAATGTGGTTCTTCCTGTGAATAAAACCAAGGCCACTTGTTCTGTGGTAAAGAAGAAATTGGCAGAACATGTGTAATAAAAAGTAAAAGAGGGTGATGGCCATCCTTTATACAGAGTTAAGTAATTGAAAACAAATCTTAAGCTAGTGGAAAATCCAATACCTGATTTACAGCCATTGCTGGAATACAGGGACACAAACTGAAAACTTCTCCATGAATCTCCAGTGGAGCAATTCCCAATTGATCAAGTATATTTATTTAGCCTCTGGAAAACACTAATGTGCATTTTCTTTAATAATAGGGAGATATCAATTACTATAAATAAAATCAGATTTGCACGTTCTACAGATACAACCGTAAAATCATATCTATTACATAGATTCATATAATATATCTAATATGTAAAATTCATTTAAAATCTAAATCTGGGGGCGCCTGGGTGGCTCAGTTGGTTGGGCGACTGCCTTCGGCTCAGGTCATGATCCCGGGACCTGGGATCGAGTCCCACATCGGGCTGCCTGCTCAGCAGGCAGCCTGCTTCTCCCTCTCTCATTCCCCCTGCTTGTGTTCCCTCTCTGGCTGTGTTTCTCTCTGTCAAATAAATAAAATCTTTAAAAAAATTTTTTTTAAATCTGTAAGAATGCATCTGTAATATGCACATCTGAGTTCACAATTAAGTGTTTAGAAGTTTTTTAACCAACAATACTGAACACGAATTGAGAAATATTATATAGGCATTGTTTTTAATAATTAAAAGTGTATGTAGACATCACATTAACTCAGAATGTCATGTTTGATAGGTACTGTCATTCTTCTTTTTGAACCAGGATGAGGTCTTGATAATAGAGCCAGGAAAGAGCTCTGAAATGAGAAGAGAAATAACCACTGGAACTTTTCTCAAATCTGTGATGACTTCTGCCAATGCCCAGTCTTCACACATACAATCTTCTGGAGAGCATTCTCATTTGTCCACGACCACGGTGGACACCACTCCTGATCATTCACCTGATAGACTTCTTCAAGACTTACATTAACATCACTATGTTTTTCCTCTACTAGGATAAATTGGCTCCTGTTATGTGTTTTTGAATCTTGAACATATTGTAGCACTTTTGCGCTTTATGGTAACTTACTATTAAGAGTGTATCCCCTATAATATCTGAGACACAAAGAAGCATGTGTGCCTGCTCAGCCTGATATATTTAGCATATCACATAACAGCATCTCTGATACATTTGCTGGATGAATATTTGTGGAAGGCAGGCAGGCAGGGATTGTTAATTTAAGATTCATAGATTGGTTTCAGAATAATTATGGAAAAGGTCAACAAAGGGAAGATGGATAATTTGCTTCCCTCTAAAGAATAGTCCAAACATCATATTTATGGAAAAGAAACAAAGGAAGGAATGTCTAACACCCAATCTCTGTTTATCTGGTTTAAGGAATTGTTCTATTTTAAAAATTAAATCACGGGGTGCCTGGGTGGCTCAGTTGGTTAAGCGACTGCCTTTGGTTCAGGTCATGATCCCGGAGACCCGGGATCGAGTCCCGCATCGGGCTCCCTGCTTGGCGGGAAGCCTGCTTCTCCCTCTCTCACTCCCCCTGCTTGTGTTCCCTCTCTAGCTGTGTTTCTCTCTGTGAAATAAATAAAATCTTTAAAAAAAAAAATTAAATCAAACCACATCAGAAGGCAGAGACTATAGTATAGAGTTGGTCAAATGTGTATACTTTTATATTTTCCTACATTACTAATACCTCCTACAATTTTCAAACACAAGTTCAATGGTGTGAAATAAAACAATATATGTGTTTCTAGATAATATCATATATAAACATTAGATACAAATGTACGTAGTGTCTACATACTATTGTACTATAAATGAGTTCTTCAAATTTATATATACTTCCTTGGTAGCTAATATGTGGTTAAAAATTTTAAAGATTGGGTGCCTGGGTGGCTCAGTGGGTTAAAGCCTCTGCCTTCAGCTCAGGTCATGATCCCAGGGTCATGGGATCGAGGCCCTTGTTGGGCTCTCTGCTCAGCAAGGAGCCTGCTTCCTCCACTCTCTCTGCCTGCTTCTCTGCCTACTTGTGATCTCTCTGTCAAATAAATAGATAAAAATCTTTTAAAAATTTTTAAATTAAGGGAAAATTTATCCATATATAAGTTACATATAACAAATATATGTCAAGACAGTTTTCAACAAGTCATTAAATACTATTTATAATGGTAGTCAGCAGTTGTCCCAGGATTTGTTAGAAACTGTTTCAAGGCCAATCTTGTATAAAATGGCCTGTAAGATCTTTGACTTTTCCCAGCTGGGCATGTGAGAACTTAACTCTAACAAATCTGCAACCCATGATATGTATTTTGTTGTTGTTGTTGCTGTTATTTTGCCAAAGTGCAGATCTGGATCCTTTATGATAAGGATGAAAGAGGAATAAATCCTTATCTAGTGAGTAAACCAGTCTGTTATCTAGAATACTTTCTCTACTATTGATAATATATGCTAAATTTCACAGTACATGACTGAGGTGTAACACAGCTTTTATGTTTGTTAACTTATTTCAGTTTGGAGGGTAACTCTATATGCTACTGAGAACTTAAATATTTTGATAATTATGATTTATTGCCAAAATATATATGTATATATGTATATAATAGGAGTTTATGCCTGTGTATTTTAAATATTTTTACCTTGGGGTTTTAGAAAAGGTTGTTTTATGAGGAAAGAAAATGAAGGGGCGCCTGGGTTAAGCCTTTGCCTTCAGCTCAGGTCATGATCTCAGGGTCCTAAGATCGAGTCCTGCATCCAGCTCTCAGCTCAGCAGGGAGCCTGCTTCCTCCCCCACACCCCGCCTGCCTCTCTGCCTCTCTCTCTGTCAAATAAACTCTCTTTCTGTCAAGTATACAAAATCTTTAAAAAGAAAGAAAAGAAAATAAAAATAAACTGGCTTGTGAATTAATTTACTATTATCAGTGAAAATCTATTAATTTGGGGCACCTGGGTGGCTCAGTCATTAAGCATCTGCCTGCGGCTCAGGTCATGATCCTGGAGACCCAGGATCTAGCCCTGCATCAGGCTCCCTGCTCAGCAGGAAGTCTGCTTCTCCCTCTCCTACTCCCCCTGCTTGTGTTCCCTCTCTTGCTGTGTCTATCTCTTTCGAATAAATAAATAAAATCTTTTTTAAAAATCTATTAATTTAAATTACCTGTATTAATCCCAAATACTGTAACGCATAAAGACTTATTGCTAAATGATTTGCCTACTATTTTAACAAAAGCTGATTGCAACTGTAATATCTATTCTAAGGACTGAACATATTTATTGTATTGGAAGTTAAATGTATTTGGGTCACACAACTGTATAAAACACCAAAAACAGGAAAATGTAAGTATTTACTGTAATAGTCATATGTTAAATTCTATTTATTTAGATCCAAACTGTTAGTTAAGGTTAATCTGTGATAGGTACAGAAAAGAAAAGAGAAAAGAAAAAGAAAGATCAAGATTAAGTAAGACAAAAGCAAAAGGCTTTTGGCTTTACATCTTTTTAATAGAAAGCAACAGATAATGTTACTTTATTACTGTCACTCCATTTAGTTTTATTAATTTAAACAGGATGGTTCTAAGCTGTAGTTACAAACATGAAGAATACTTATTCTCCTCATTCTCGGTGTGCCCTTGGTTCGGTGAATTCATGCTCAAGATGTACCTGTAACTTCATCTTTAATGGTGAAAAAATTATGCTTACCTGAAAGACTACTGTCCTAAATGAGGTTATGAGTGTGAAATGGAAGACACACAAAAAACAGTAACAGTCTAATACATTTTAGTTGTATTCTATTCCCACATGTTCCTTTCACTCTCCGTTTGACACATTTTTATTCTATTAGGCATTTCCATCGAATGACCCAACTGGAATGTTCATGAAATTCCAATGATAATTTAACTACTGTGTATCTCCGAATCCAGCAAAACCTGTGTTACAAATTTATGTAAAAGGTCAGATATATTTCCCTTATCAAAATTCTTTTCCCAGTTTTGGTTGGGGGAGATTTATAGAAGTAGTCCATCCTTGGATATCTTGATCAACCATCTGCACCCATGAATTGCACACTTGTGATAACTGCCACATTTCCAAAGTCTGGCGGCTAAAATTCATACTTATTTTAAAACTCTTCCACCAATCTCCCTAACTCTTAGAGTTAAGATTTCCATCTGACATTGATTTTTGGATTTCACTGCTACAAGGGAAAAGTCTTATCTCAAGAATTCATACACTGAACACTAGACCATTTTGTAAAAATACTTCAGCTCAAGCATCAAAAACAGTGACAGGGAA
The DNA here is from genome assembly GCA_004023965.1 of Spilogale gracilis. Taxonomy (NCBI): domain Eukaryota; kingdom Metazoa; phylum Chordata; class Mammalia; order Carnivora; family Mephitidae; genus Spilogale; species Spilogale gracilis. Next base: position 7,719 of record PITA01004545.1, read on the forward strand.
CAGCTACTCATACTGAGATGCAGTCTTGTGTGAATTCCAATAACTATGAGACATTTTCCTACAGATTGCAGAATATAGACACTCAAACTCTAACTGCTTGCCTTCTATGCTATTTCATGGGTAAAGGGACCTGAACATAATAGAAGAGAAATGACAATAAAATTTATAGATCAAAGATGCTTAGTAAAGGTAATATGCATTTATGGCAGGAAAACAATGTGCACTTATTCATTTCTATGCATCCATTTTAACCATCAAGGCACTCTGTGTATCCAATGACAGAAGGCCTGCCTGGAAGAGAAAACTTAAATATGATAGTTCATTTAAATTCCACAACTTATTTAAAGTCTAATTTAAGAAAAATTTCAAATATGAACTATTTTATTTAACATTTGCTTGGAAATTTTTTATGCAGCTTGGAGGTAGTCATTAGATCATTCCAGGACCCAGAAAACCTGGATCTCACTCTAGTGCTATCACCAGCTAGCTCTGTGACATACGGCAAGCTACTCCATCTTTTTTGTCATCAAGTTATGCTTCAGTAGTATGAATATATAATCTCTATGCTCCCTGACAGACAAATAGTCCATACATATTTTTTGACTTAAATGCTATCTTAGTTAACCTTGTAGTTTCTGAAACTATATTGCATTGGTTATATTCTAACTCTATTAATTACTACCTGTGTGAATTCAAGTAAATTGTGTAACCTCTATGTGTCTCAGTCTCTCTATCTGTAAAATAATAGTAATGGGGCTGTTGTTAGAATTAAACGAGCTATATTTTAATGATTCAATATGTAAGCTTTCTTATAGTCTAACAATATCTTAAAGCAGGAAACATATTAAAGAAATCATAAATAAGCACTTACCAGAGTTTAATCAAGAGCATTTTTTCCCCAATGGTAAATGAAATTGCAGCATGTGTTACACTAAGATGGTATACAGTAACATCTGAACATCTTTGCGGTAATGTCTGGTATAAAAATTACCCAACAGCTGATGCTAACACTTCTCTATAAGTAAGCAGTAATTGTTATATCTAAGTGTGATGGATAAAGTCTGATAATTTAAGAATGATTAAAAGCTTTCTAGTCATACAGATTTCATTCTGTTTTGTATCTAAAGTTATAATACAGGGATATTATAGTGCCTGGGTGGCTCAGTCGTTAAGCATCTGCCTTTGGCTCAGGTCATGATCTTGAGACCAAGAATCAGGACTGAGCCCTGCATCAGGCTTTCTGCTCAACAGGAAGCCTGCTTCTCCCTCTCACATTCCCCCCTGCTTGTCTTCCCTCTCTAGCTGTGTTTCTCTCCATAAAATAAAATAAATAAATAAAATCTTTAAAAAAATAAATAAGGTCATAATACAAACTTATTAGCTACATTGAGATTAATCAATATCAGTCAACAAAAAATATGACTTTCTACTTAAACAGTATAGTTTTATTTAATTAATATTTTTATGATTAAAAGCCACATTCTTTTTTTTTTACTTTAGTAAATGATTAAAGAGGGAAAGTATAAATGATGAGAAAATAAAACACTAGTAATATATTTACCAGGCTTAACACATTATTCAATACCAAGGAAAAAAAATAACGCATAGCACAGGAACCAACTTTGTAGGTCACAATCACCTCTCATTAATTCTCAAGAACAGTTAATACTAGATTAATAAATTTTAAGGAACAGGTTACTTCAACTATCCCCTTTGTTATTGGTCTACAGCTATTAAGCATTTATATAGAAACCCTGTCTCACAGAGTGTTTTATAGCACTCCAAAGCTGGTATGACTTCCGTTTCCAACTTTTCTTTTCTAAGAAACATCAAGGATTTTCTCTCTGCATTAAAAAAAAAAAGTATACCTACTAAATTACATATATTATAATGAAAATCAATTTAAACTCATCAAAGACAAAATGTAAATGATGGTAAGAAGCTTGACATAGACCCTGGCACAGAGTGTCACAAGTGTCAGCTGTCAGTATCATCATCTTCACTTAGTTCTGCAGAGCACTAGAGAGAGCTAGGACCATAGAGATGACCTAATTAGAAACCATTCAGACTGTAATGGCCCTGGAATATGACAGCAAAATGAGAAATTGTGGGATAAAAGTTCTCTGAGATAATTTGTTTATTTTCCTTTATCAATATAACAGATTTCTTTCACTGTTCTTTGATAACTGGATGCATAATATAAGTCAACATGATAACTCTGAGTATCATTTTCTTCTTGTCCACATTCTCTAGACAAATAAACCCCTGTACAAACTGTGTTCTTGTGCTTTGGGCCTCATAAAATATCTAAGGAAGAATAAAAATATGGTTCATGGAAAAGTATTTTAATTATAGCTCATTTAAATTCTCTACAAAAAATTAGGAAATATTCAGGATTTCAATGGCTTTCAGAACATTCTGTGTGGGCTTTGTAAAAATTTACATGGGTTTTTAGATATGAAAAAAGCTTATTTATTTCTACCAGAGTGTTACTGTGTTATTACTGGATGAAATAGGGGTAACTCATGGGAGAAATTTCCATGTTTTACACACTTAAAATATACACAGTAATGATGAAAAATTAAAGGGTTAATTACAGTTCTTCTCTCAACCATCAAGCAATTGAGTTTTGGAGAAAGAGAGAAAATAAAAGCAAAATAGGAAGAAGAATATATGCTATAGGTGAGAAGGATGTTTCTGAATAGTTAGATCCACACAAAGAAAAAGAAAAAATGTGAAGGAAGTATTAGGGGATAAAACTGTCCAAAATACCACTTTATCCCTTTTCCACCTCAATTAATAGTTTGTTAGAAAAGACGGTGCTTACTCAATCAGATTTCTATTAATCAAAGTAGTTTGTCTGACCTACATTACTACTGGGATTTTTGAGAATGACAGATTCCTTTACTTGGCAAAAACAAGTGCAAAACCCTGTACTACTAACAACAATCAAAATATTTTCAATACCTTTAAGGAAATGGGGGGAAAAAACCTAGCTTCAATGAGAAAACAGAATACATAGGAACACACTAACACTCACACATACATATATACATATATATATTATCTATCTATCTCTCCATCATCTATCTACAATCTATATGCTAATACTATAGAAATACATGAAATAAATATGTGTATGTTAATATTAGAGATAACTATTAAAACACAATGCCTTAAAAATTATCTTCTATTGTGAACATACTTAACACCACTGAACTGTAACTTTAAAGTATTTAAAATGCTAAATTTTGTGTTACGTCTTAAACCACAATTTTAATAACTTAAAAGACAATAGGTTTTTGCATCTAGCCATGTTAGAGTAATTGGTACTGGAATAGCCCTCCCAATATTAAAAAGAAAGAAAGAAAGAAAGAAAGAAAGAAAGAAAGAAAGAAAGAAAGAAAGAAAGAAAGAAAGAAAGAGAGAGAGGGAGGAAGGAAGGAAGGAAGGAAGGAAGGAAGGAAGGAAGGAAGGAAGGAAGGAAGGAAGGAAAAAAGAAAGAAAGAAAGAAAAGAAAATATGGACCTTCTACATTTTACAGTGGATGGACTCATTAAGGAAAAGGGAAAGTAATTATTTTAAATCCAAATATACAAGGAAATAAAGGATCATGCTGAGAAAAGGTAGAAAAAAGGGAAAGATTAAGGGAAATTCCAGTTAACCTTCTCATACTGAGTAACATTGTCTTTATCTTCCTTAAGTATAGGGATGGAGCAAATTAGTCTTTCAACCAATAGCTGTTCGTAACTTTGAGCTCAACTCATAAAAATGAATCAATTAAGAATCTTTCATTCCAAAAGAAAGTTTCTCATTACTTTCTCCCAAATTAGGTAATAAACAACACTTTGCATTCAATGACAAGAACATCATATTTAATAGCTAGACTATTACCAAAGAGGAAAAATATTATTTGTCTTTTGTTCTAAAACTGTTTAAGTTGTTTTTCAAAGTACTAGTATAAAAATATGAATATAAAGAGGATGGCAAAGAAAGTATTTATAATAGTTAATTCAGAGTATATAAATCACTAGGAAAGTGCAAATTGCTTAGTACTAACATGGTCGCTATAGAGATATGGCATACCTCATAATGGCTTTCTTCATTCTCCTGAATGTGGAAACCCGCAGAGCTGGGACATTTCTGAGGAGTGACAGGAATATTGTCACTTTTGCTGTGTGAGTTACACTGAAAGAGATTACCAAATAATTGTGACAAACCACTCCACATTTCGAGTGTCTACTGAGAGACATGGTTGTTTGCTAAGAGTCTAATTAAAGGAGTACCATTTGAACTAGGAAGGGTCTAAACTCAAAGGAACATGCATTAATATGGAGCCTTTTCCAAAAATAGATTAAAAATGTCCCCAGCATAAACAAATTGTCAGAATGTTTTAAGCGAAACTGAAGAAATCTTAAATGTAGTTATTTTATTTTTACCCTTTTATTAGGCCATATCATTATGCTTATGATTTTAGTAGCTAAATCTTGCATGGTGCTACTTATTTGTGTGAAGTATTGTCCAAGTGCTTAATATATATCATACACATCTCAACAAAGATATTATTATCCCCACTTGCAGGTGAGGAGGATTGTGCATACAAACTATTCTTCCCAAGGTTGGGCTGCCTACCCAGGTTTCCACACCTCATACCTTATCTACTATATGCATGGCCTTTATAAATGATACATTTGAAATAAACAAAAGTGAAAAGCTAAAAGTTTAAGGTCTTAAAATATTATGTCACTTTTCTTCTCTATCACATACTAAGTATTTTTTGACAGGTTAACTAAAATAATTCACTTGGAAAAGGATGGGAATTGTGCAATGTAAGACATTAAATTATGGCTTGACCTTTCTCCACAAAAAAATATTCCTTACAAGATTTTTTATGTGAAAATAAGGTATTATTCACTTCCTGTTATCCTTGCTTCTTTCTTTCCTAAATCTCTTAATAGATTCAAGGCAAGGACTTTTTATAAGTATTGCCAGTTTTTTATTACACATAACGTTGGAATTTCTAAGGCTTCTACATTAATAAAGGATATTGTAGTACCTCCAAAAAAGGTTCACCACTGGTATATAACTTTCTCTCTTTCATAAGAACAGATTTGTATGACATAAGTAGGGAAGATAATGTTGTTGTTGTTGTTTTTTGCAAACTTGTATGGCATATTTTCTATTAACCAATGAAATTTTACTTTCCCTATGCCAAAAAATAGTGGAAAATGATTATCAAAGACATTTTAAAAAGCAAATTATTTTTTAAGGCTTGTGTAAAAGTTCAGTATTTTTCACAAGACTACTATTTTATATATTTAAATATGTTTTTAAACACATTACATTCTTTTAGACTTATTTTGAAATAATTTTAAACACAGAAAAGAGGCAAAAACATCAAACAAAGAATTCCAGGATTCCCTTTATTACTATTTCAAATATATCAGTTGATTATGTCACTGTTAGTTTAAGGGAGAAAGCAACACTACAGACTAGGAAGGCATGACTCTCAAACCCAAACCCCTATTAGAAACCTTTCAGCATGAAAAAAATAAAGTACTTTGTTTCTGTCCTCTGTACAAACAGTATCATTTCAACCATGTTCAAAACTTACCTCCTCTAGGAACTTTTCATGGGTAAATAAACAAAGAGCAACGACCATTTTATCCTCTGCTTATAACCTCAGTAAGTTCTAGGTGTAGTATATAAAATGCTCTGCCAGTTGAATGCCTGGGTTGTGTCTAGGTTTGTCTCAACAATGTCACTGTTAATTATGAGGGAGTATCTTTCCTATTTCTCCACAGTGGCTTCCTTTCCTTTCTAGAGAAAAAAGCTTCCACCTTAAAACAGTTACTCTCATCTATGATGTTTCCTAGACATCTTAATCATTCAATTCCTGTCCCTAGCCTCTCCTCTTACCTATTCATGCTGATTAATCTTTTTAAAACATCTCATGTCTTATGCAGTGTTTCTCCCTAGAAACATTTCAGTTCCTGTGGCCTGGCAGTGGCTCTCACCCTGGCTGTATATTAGAAGCACCCGGGGAGCTTTAAAAAATACCAGTAACTGAACCCTACCTCACACCAGATGAATTAGAACTCAGGCAAAAACATGGCTTAAATATCCAGGTAATTCTAATGTGCAGCCGGAGTTTAGAATCCCTGGGTTAACATCTCTTTGTCTGGTGCTCAGGACAAAAAAGCAAAGTTTGGCCTCACTCCTCTTTTGATCCTCTTTTGATTTGCTCTTCCTTTTCCTTATTTAATGTCATATGTTGGGAGCTACTTTTTTTTCATGAATTATATCCTAATGCCTTTGAATGTGGAAAAAAATCCTAAAATGTACAATATTTTATACCTTTACATACAAGATTTGACATATTATCTACCAGAAACCTCTGCAGACAGGTAGAAACATAAGCCCTCTTTAACAGGTTCAGATATATTCAGTGCTCTCGTAAAATGATTTGCCAAGTAAATGCATTCCTAAGAGACAAAACTTACGCTATTTCTCCTCTGCCATAGCTCCCCTAAAGAGTTCATTCATTTGCTCATTCATTCACATATTCTATTCTGCTTGTTTGTTCATTTCTTTGATCAACAGATATTTACTGAGTTCATGCTATGTGTCAGGATTTTATTGTTTCATTAAGATATGGCATTTAATATCTGTAATATTCACTGCAGTAGTGAAACCATACATAGAAATAAATAACCACCATCATATGTGAAAATGCCACATGAAAATGTATGAGCAGACTGCTTAGGGACAAAGAAGACAGAATGAGTAGACTCCTGGGTTTGCTATGTGGGAAGAATCTGGGAAGATGGGCCAATGAGGGAATCACGGTGGCACACATTGAGGACAAAACAACCTCATATGCAAAGGCTAGAAGACATGAATTCCTGTGACTTGTCTGTGAGCTGCAAGGATTTTGACAGTGCTTTAACCATGAATCCTGTGAGGACTGATTTCAGGATAGGGACAAGTTATTACAGCATTAAATTTAACAGTGGATCCAAGATAAAAAGTTACAGAATCGGGCTTAACATAAGGCAGGACTGACTACCAAATAATAAGTGCTTCAGAGCGGTGATGCTAAGGGTGAGCCTGCGTGACCTTCCTCTCTCTCCCAAGTTCAATAAAGAAATAAAAGCAAACTGGGTGTGTTTGCAATATGACTGTAACACCTAAGTAAGTCCTTCCATCCCAATAAGATCTCAACCCTAAGCATCTCCTGTTCCTAATTCTAGGGCAGCCTCTGTAAAGCAGTGAATGGCACCAAAGGAAAAGTTTAACCTACTTTTCCTTCCTCGCTTTTTAAAATTTTTGAACATTATGATTATAAATTATGAATATTATGATTATAAATCATGACTATAAATCTATAAGCTTGAGGAAAAAAGAAATTTAAAAATAAGTTATATAAACAATATTTTGAAATCAAATATTATAAACAGCCAAAACTTTAAGGAAACAAGTTCTTAAGTGAAGAACACTTAATCACTATAAATCCTTTCTAACAAGTTTCTATTTCAGGGACAGCAGTAGCCTGAAATGGAAAGATTTATTATAAATGTCTCAAGATTTCACCCACTAAAATTTTCTTCTGTGTGACAAATTTGATATGAATAACTATATAATGAATTATGGTTAAGACAAATTTGCTAAATCAGATTTCATATTCCAGACAAATCACTTAAGAGGTCCAGAGCTTAATAACAACAATTGTATTTAAGTGGAAATCACTGTAAATACATTTGTTTTATACTTTAAAATCCATTTGATGTTTTCCATTATCAGGATTAATAGTCTCTATTGTACTATGTGGATATATTTTGCTTCCCCAAAACACCCACTGTAGTTCTTGGGAAACTGTCATTCCTTATCTAAAGAAATACCTACCAAGAAAGGAAGAAAGAAGGAAAGGAAGGAAGGAAGAATGAGAGAGAGAGAGAGAGAGAGAGAGAAAGAAAGAAAGAGGGAGAGAAGAAAGAGGGGGGAGAAAGAAAGAGAGAAAGAAAGAAAGACCTACTCAAACTTGCCTCATGGTCACGAATCAGCTTTTTCATTTTTAACAAATTTCTAAGAAGGGAGTTCATAGCCATGATATTAAGAGAAAAGTTATGAACAGTGGCAAAAGCAAGAAAAGTTTTATGAAAAATCACAGAACCAATAACTAAGACACAGCTGTTCTCTTTGCTAAAAAGGGGATTCTTTACATTTTCTGTCAAACTCAATAGCAGCAACAACATGCACTTTTATTCTACTACTCGTCCTACCTTTTTATAAAATCAAGATTGCTAAAAATCAATGGCACTGTTATAAATTTTATGCAATCGTTATAGAGGTAGGAGCCTTGTATTTTTGTTCTATAGGTTTCATTAAATAATTTCATTTGTTAAAAACTCCCACTGAAAATGTTATTCCTACCCATTTTAAGAAATTCTTTTTTGTGAGGAACTATAAAACATACTTAAAACTTTTGATTTAAAAGAGCTCTGAGGTTAATAAGAAATTCACATTTACAAAAAAAGAATTTATTTATTTAAAGATTTATTTTATTTTATTTTATTTATTTATTTTTATAATTTATTTGACAGAGAGAAACACAGCAGGAGAGGGAGAAGCAGGCTTCCTGCTGAGCAGGAAGCTAGATCCCAGGTCTGCAGGATCATGACCAGAAGGCAGTCGCTTAACCAACTGAGCCACCCAGGTGCCCCTACAGAAAAGAATTTAAAGAACTACGTGTACTTGATGTCTTGAACGTCCTCCCCATTTATTCCTTGGGAGGACCCATGTGTGTCAGGTTTTGACCACAGCCATTCTGCTGAAACTGCTGTGTCCTAACCCCCAGTGATTTCTACATTAGCAACTCAAAGAGTAATTCTCGCTTCTCCTCTCCTGTGACACAACTGATAACTCCTTTCCTTCTGGAAATACTCATGCCACTAGACTTCTAGGACATCAGACATTCACGGTTTTCTTTTGACCTCTGTGCTCTCTTTCTGGAATCATTTAATTGTTCATGTTTTTATTGTTATTTTTTATTTATTTATTTTTTTAAAGGCAAGTGTGATATCTGGGTCCTGGGATTGAGCTCCACATTGGGCTCCCTTCTCAGATGGGAGCCTGCTTGTCCCTCTCCTTCTGCCCCTGCCCTCCATCCCTGCTCCTGCTCTCTTTCTCGCAAATAAATAAAATCTTAAAAAAAAAAAAAAAAAGCAGTATTTCTCTGAAGTCAGGTGAAAAATATGCTAATTTTTCCTTCTATGGTACCACAGCATAAAGGTCTTTATTTCCTTTAAATACAGTTTTGTCTTGTTTCACTTCACGAAGAACATGATCCTCCTACTGACAATTTATCAGAGGCATATAATACAATGCCTTCAGCATTACTAGGTATTTTATAGTATGTTAAGCGAAAATTTTAAGTGGAATAAAAGAATAAATGCAAGACAATGATTTATAGTCACCTAGATTGTTTTGGCTCCCAACTCTCTGGGTGATAATTTCTTTGTAGCTGTTTTCTTTTGTTTGTTTTTGTTTGTTTTTCTTTTATTCCACAGCAGACAAATTCATTGGAAATTCGTATCCCCAAATTAGCATTTTGTCTCACAGATGCTGTCACAAAAATAAGGTGCACTAGTGGCATAGATTGAGAGTACCTATGGTAGAAACATGAAACAAAGCAGTGGTTTTAGTGTTCATGCTTTTGTTCTTCAACGGAATCCTTAGCAACTCATGGCAGGAAGATTTCTCACAGTAATGTATTACCTAAGTGGATAAATTTAAAGTTACCTGCTATATACATGAACAAATAGCTCCTGTCCAATGCCCAAGTCCTACTCAGGAGACCTTGCCAAGTTCACCTTTGGTTCTTCTAGGGAAGCAAACTACCTGGTAAGCAAGTTGAGTAGGACCTGCTTCAGAACTCCATGAAAGGACCAATAACCCTTACCACTTTGTATAAATTTTTCTCCACCCTTCTTACAATCCCCATTCCAGACCTCCTTTCAATCTAGAGACACCATTTCTCCCTTCTTGATGTCTCAAAGATACCTCCTCTCCTCTCCTTCTCTGCCAACAAGCCTTTTCATGTTTAATCCAGGTTTGCACAGTGACTAGCCAAATAGAGGTGTTCACCACTGTTCAACAAACAACAAAAAGTTGACCATTCCATGTGAGACTTGTGAGTACCCAAGATGACGTTTTAGTCTTTTGGCACAGGCCATTAAGTAGACCAGTTGGGTTTCTTCAATGATAGGTCCTTGTGATCAAGTAAAATTAAAATTTAAAATTTAAAAAAGTATTTCTTGGGGCATCTGGGTGGCTTAGTCGGTTAAACCTCTGCCTTCAGCACAGGTCATGATCCCAGGGCTCTAGGATCTGAGTCCCACACTGGGCTCCTTGCTCATCAGGAAGCCTGCTTTCCCTCTGCCTACCATTCTGTATGCTTGTGTATTCTCTCTCTCTCTCTCTAATAAATAATAAATAAATAAATAAATAAATAGTACTTATTATGCATTTTGTTGTTGCACGTAGGTCATGTTTAAAGCATCTGTAGAAACTTTACCTCAATTTACAACTTTATGATACACTAAATAAAACCCACTTGTTCCAAAACTGCCAAGATACAAGGGATACTTTATAATCAGAAAAAATCTTAACAAAGCAGAAAAAAAATTGGAAAAAAATCTGAAGAATGCGAAAGTTTGAGGAAATCCAGTAAGAGGTACAAGCCCAAGCACCAGATGAGACATCTTTTTCTTTGTTTTGAAATTTCTGTGTCATATGCTATTCCAAAATTTAATGGTCTCTATCACTGGCTGGCTGACATTTTTCAAATAATTCTAACAATTCAATAAAACATATAGGTACCAAGTATCATAACCAAGAAATAGCTTTCTTTCAATGTGTTACTGCTTAAGGGATATTCGAGAGCAAACTATTGTCATAAATAACTTTGGTTACTATAAATTTTTAGCAATTATGTATATTATCCATTTCCTAAGACTGCTTTTTCAGTTCATTTTCCTTTCTTTGCAATGACTTGCAATGTTTTACCTAAGGGACTATTCACAAATGCAGAAACAAGAGATAAGACAGATAGAGAGAGATATATTCCAAAAATAATTGTTTGGTTTTCAAAAAGGCTGCATTAATTTTGTCTTTTTTCTCAAAAAAATATATAATAAGAGTGGGAAGAAAGGGAAAAATAATTCTGAAGTCTTGTAGAATTTTTGATAATTCAATTAAGAGTTAAACAACAGAGTTTCTTATCGGGTTCTCTCTAAATATGCAATAGCAGAGCAGAGCTCCTTGAACTGATTATTCAATGTGCCAAAAATTTCTCAAGGTGCTAGGATGCTGGGTACATGGAATGAACAAAATTTGGCTAAATAAATAAATACAAAAATAAACCCATACATTTTCCCACATTTGGCTATAAATTATTTCATGAGCAATTACTACCAAGCTTTCCAACTTAATACAGATAAACCAGATACAATTACAAGTCATTACTCACAAAGGAGGAGCAATGCAAAAACACATTTATGAGGACCACAAATTATAGCCGCTCTGTGTACACTGTGACATTTTCCTTTAAATGCTTCCTGGATGCTGTATTAGAGTTTTATGTACCTCTTTTGACCCAGCTGGTACAGCTATGCAAAGAAATAAAATTCCTCAGAAAATATACTTTAAACAGTAATGTTCTGTACTTCAAAATTTCTCCATTGGTCCCCCTCCCTTGTATTATTATCTTACTGTAAAGCCATTTCACAAGAGCAACAATACATTGAAAGGTTTCAAATTACAAAACGATTACATGTTATATTGCTTGAGCAAAGACCTATTAATGCCAGTTGACACTGCACACTGTAACTTAATTATGCATTTAAATAAATGATGCAGGCAATGTAGGCCTTTGCCACTCCGCATACACTTAAGAGAGATGTTAACTTCTCTCCAAACATATTTCAAGTATTACAGTAACAGACGTTTTTGGCACTGGGGTTGATGAGGCTAATTCGTGATCTATTTTTATTCAAGACAATTGTTTTGGGATTTTTTTTTTTTTTGTAGTTCATTTAAGTTTATTCCATTATTTGTTGTACTAAAATCCCTGAGACAGGAGTTCTGAAAGAATATCAAATACATAGCGTTGAAAACAACTTATTGTTTTATTAGTTATCAGAACACACAGAAAAGATACATGAACTTATGCAGAGTGGCAGAGTCTAGGGATTCTGTGAATGGCTTTCTATCCTTACAGAGGTGGTCATTTGTGAACTGCATTTCCATGTGTCACATACACACACACACACACACACACACACACATACACACAACCATGGTTGTAAATACATGTTTTGTGTGGGCCATTCATATATTTTTTCATAGAGATGACTGCATTTATTTGTATATGAAGGAGTATTTATTTCACAGGCTACTTTAAGAGTACTACATTTTTCTAAAATATTTCACCCTTAACCATATAAAGTATGTGTATATATATATAATTTATTCATACATCTTTTAAAGATTTATTTATTTGACACAGAGAAAGAGAGAGCACAAGCAAGGGGAGCAGATGTGGAGGGAGAGGGAAAAGAAGACTCCACACTGAACAGGGAGCTTGCCATGGGACTCAATCCCAGGACCCTGGTGTCAGGACTTGACCCAAAGGCAGACACTTAACAGACTGAGCCACCCAGGTACCCCTAATTATAAAATTTTAAATGTGCTATAAATATTATACCACATATTATACTCTACTAAGTTAATGTCCAACACAAATGCATCTGGAGTTTAAGGTGAAATATTTCTGAAAAATAGTTCTAATAAGAATATTTTGGGGCACCTGGGTGGCTCAGTTGGTTAAGCGACTGCCTTTGGCTCAGGTCATGATCCTGGAGACCCAGGATCGAGCCCCACATCGGGCTTCCTGCTCAGCGGGAGGCCTGCTTCTCCCTCTCTCACTCCCCCTGCTTGTGTTCCCTCTCTCACTGTGTTTCTCTCTGTCAAATAAATAAATAGAATCTTAAAAAAAAAAAAAGAATATTTTGAAATTTCTGTGATAAAGAAATTTTTAAAAATCTAAACTGAATTTAATTTCCATTAGTAAGACTATGTCCTTATGAAAAAATGCTTTCCAAAAACAAATATTTAACATAATATTAGCCTTTACTGTCTGCATGCCATCTTTAACAGGAGCCTTCAAGTCAACCTTCAGTCAAAGTAATCGGGTAGTAAATTTAGAGATTCCCATCCAGAGTGCTTTAAAGTAAATTCAAAATGCAAGGCTGTGCCAGTTATTTGACCATTATCTTTTTTAGGCAAACTCTTAAATGAGTTCAGTGGTTTATTACACTTCTCTTCCTGGAAAGTTTTCTAAAACAGACCCTGAAGCTGGAACCTGTAAAATAATATCCTATACACAAAGAAAAAGAGAGTGAAGGCACTTTGATTTTTTTGTAGTATACTAATAACAAACACCATCCCTTGAATACATAATTCAAAGATGTGTTTTTGTAAGTTGAGTGTTTCATATTTTGATTTTAATTCACTTAAAATTACTGCAAACTGGACAGTATTTAAAGTTAAATGAAAATCCATAACTCTTTCATGATTTAGAGTACAAAAGATGTTCCAAAATATACTGCAAAGTTCCAACTGGCTCTTGGAGTCTTGGGTTGGACCCACAGCCCCACCATCATCTGACCATGTTTTTGCCTCAGTGTTTTTGTCTGTAAAGTGGGAAGTTTAGAGTTTAGATTTCCTTTACCTCGCCAAATAAAAAAACACAGTATATATATGAGACATTATTAGGTATGTTACCAAAACTTAAAAGAAGGGTTTTTTTCCTAAATATAAATCTCTAAATTTAGATCTTCACAAAATGGCATAAATAATTTTAGTGATAAAGGAAACAGCAGGAAAGTAGAACTTTACCATTGATTCTGTTATGAGTGTTTGTGCTCATCTTGCTGATAGCTTTGAAAATGTGTGTGGCTGTATTAAAACCAAAGTAAAACTTGAACTCTCGGGCCCCACAGACATCCTTTTATTCATGAAGAGAAAAAAAAAAAAAAAAAAAAAAAAAAAAACACTATCAAAGGTGTGATGTTTACTGACTACACTTCTACTTTCTTTCTAGATAAGAATTGGTGCACTGGGTAACTTTTGAAATAGTTTAGAGTATTTAAGGCCAAATTAAAGAAACTAATCCCAGTGTTGCTGGATTGAAACTCTTTAACAAGTCTGGAATCTATCAAGCTGTGAATGTTTAAAAGGCTAGAGCATTTTTTAAATCTATTTTTAAAATTAGAGTTCCATGTATTTTAAGGAACAAAACCAAGTCACATGAGAAACATGCTCACTTTCAAGGTCTCAAAATGGTTCGTTTTATGGGTTTGGGTTGAGAATCTCTGAAGGAATGTATTTTAACTAATAAGGAAATATCTGTAGATGTAGTCACTGCTAATAGAGTCCACCTTTAAATTACTTTATCTTCAAGCTCCAAACTAATGTAACTTCAGCAAAACCACTTTCTCAGTTCATCAAACTGTAACACTTAGATGACTCTCTAAAACACTACCACTTTTTTGATTTCTCCTTATGAAGTTGTGCCCTTGGTAAAGGAAGGTATGGAAATGAACAGAAAGAGAGTACAGAAACATAAAAATCTATTTTGAAAATTTATAATAATAAATATCAAGCATAACTGGGAAACATTTGTTTTCTGAGGAATAAAATAATAAAACATGATTCAATATTCTTTTCAAGAAGCGCACTGAATGCTACAAACTTTATTTTATAATTTCTTCCAAATAAACATTCATTCAACAAATATTTCTCTCTCTCTTTTTTTAAAAGATTTTATTTATTCATTTGCTGAGCAAGGAGCCCAATATGGGGCTCAATCCCAGGACCCTGGGATCATGACCTGAGCCAAAGGTAGATGCTTAGCAGAATAAGCCACCAGGCACTCCTCAACAAATATTTCTTAATAACCTCTACATGCCAAACACTTTTTAATGATTTGATTAAAATAATTCAATGAAGAAATAATGCTTGTCCTCAAAGAGTTGACAGTATTTTCAATGTGGTCATTTTTATGAACTCTCTATATTCCTAAATGCATTCCGCAATATATATCTATATATATATACATATCTCAGAAAAGAACGGAAAAGAGAGTAAAACTTGAAGAGAATAGGAATAGATGGTAGCATTTTTACAGGTTTTTTTCCTTATGTGTATTTCTTAGAAAAATACCAACCATAACATACTTTTGTCCTACAATGATATTATAATAAATACATTCTAAATAAGGATCAATGTTTAAATTCATAATAGTTTATATGAGTTGGAGGAGGGGCAATATTGAAAGGTGATTAAACAATAGAGAACTTTATAAAACATTTCTGTTCATATTAATATTACTGATAACAGAGGGGCCCCTGAGTGGCTCAGTTGGTTAAGTGTCTGACTCCTGGTTTTAGCTCAGGTCCTGATCTCAGGGTGCTGGGATGGATCCCCAAGGCAGGCTCCACACTTAGTAGGGTGTGGACAAGTATTTACTTGTCCCTCTGCCCCTCTCCCTTCTCATGCTTTCTCTCTCTCTCTCAATCTCTCTCTCCCTCTCAAATAAATATTTTAAAAATAATACTGATAACAGAAATACACTTCCAAACCATGATAATGCATGAATAAAAAAACGTTTTTAGGAAAAGAGAACAAATGTATACATATATAATTTTATATATAATTATTGCCTCTTAAATTCAATACCACTGACATATGGCACTTTGTGATCTTGAATTAGCATTCTATTACAAATTCAAACTCTTTTACAAATATTTTATTATTCAACTTCAGATGATAAGGATCTGACAAGAAGGAGTATTTTTTTTACCTTCCTTCAGTGATATAACAGAGAAGATTCTGCTAGACTACAGAATATCTTTTTCCTACTGTTTTGATTATCAAGAGAATAAGACCACCAAAACTAATTGGTATTGATTTTCTTACCTCACTGTGGCAAGACGTTGTTTAAATTAATCTTGCAATCCATAACATCATACAATAATCAAAACAGCTTCTAAGAGCTAGGTGTGTGTGTGTGTGTGTGTGTGTGTGTGTGAGAGAGAGAGAGAGAGAGAGAGAGAGAGAGAAAGAGACAGAGAGAGAGAGAGAGAGAGAGAGAATCTGCGTATTTGTGGGTCTGTAGAGAAGCAGAAGGAAGCAAACAGATAAGGTAGCTGGTTTCTTTTGAGACACAGCATGAAAAGAAACAGGAAATCAGAGTAAATATGATTCATACTCCTGACACTGAGCTCAGTAGTTCTGAATCCCTGTTTGCCTTTCTTTTAGCCTTTGCTCCTTTGAAGTTCTATTAGGTCTCTTTTTTATTCCCCTCAGTGGCACTAAAATTCTTTTAAGACTTGGAATCTGGGCTTGAAAACTGTGCTTGAAAGTAAGGGTTTGTAACAATTCCCTTCCTTTGGATGACTTCAATATCTGATAGGCTCATTGAATCTTAGAGCTGAAAGGGCTGTTAAAGATTTTTTTCTTAAACTCTATTATCAATGAAGAAATTAAGGCACAGAGACTGACTGACCCAAGGTCAAATATTCAGAGGCCAATGGATGACATATCTTGTTCTGGATGACGTATGACATAGAGTAGAAATTGTCTTAATTCCTTTTAATATAATTGAAGCAAAAAGAAATTCAGTCATATGCTCAATCCCATATTTTAAATTATAGGCTTACAGAGTTTAAAGAGACCTCTGAACCCAGCTCATCAATATTCTCACAAATTGCCCAGATCACTCTCACGAAAAAGAGTATAACAAAGACCCATCAATAGACTGAATTTAGAGTCCCTAGTTCATTCAATCCAGATGGTCACTCAATTTAATAGGAAAAAAAAAAATCTCCCTGGAAGGGACTTATAACCAAATCTCAAGAAACCATCTGCTTAACTCAGTATTCAAATGTATTCATAAAACACATCTTTCTTAGTTCAACTTGAAATATCCCATGCTCAGATTTGGAGGAGTTAAAAGGACCAATCAGATATTCTGAAACATCAGTTAAAAAGGAGAGTCTCATGAGTTTAAAACCAAGTACTCTGAAAAATACATGTTTGAATATAGCCAGAATTGTAGGTCTAAGTATTGTAACTGTAAATGTAATTTATCCATGTAGCTTAGACCCTTTGGTGTAAATGGCTGATTTACAAAGCTTGACTGAACGTTACCAGCTTGTATTTTGTGCTTTTAAACTAATTGACATTATACATATTTTCTCCAAATACAGAATATTTTTTGCGATCTTATTCCCTAGAGAGCTTTCTAAAGCATGAAGAAGTATAAAAATTTGTCCACAGCCTTATTAAAATAAATAGCTAAACACAAGGAAAGTTTGCCTAAGAAAGGAAAACTCATTTGCACACAAACACACCCAAAAAGGACACATTCAGCAAATATTTACAAACTTTTAAATAAGCTATAGAAAGTACACATGAAAGAAAACAAAACCTTATTTTCTGCTGCTCATTAAACTGAAACTACAAGCAAATGAAGTTTTCTTTGAAAAATAAAGTAACAACTTACTTTCCCTTACTTCAGGTGCTTATTGCATATATTGAGCATCAAGTAATAAAACATAAACTTCACTTGTTGAAAACTTAATCCCATCATTGGATGCTTTACGTTGATGTCAAGTTGGACAAGACAACTTTTGTTCAATTCATTCTTCATAAAGAAAGAGTACACTTTCCCCAAATAAGAGTATACTTTAAGATGAACTGCCATAAAACTAGGCCTTTGCGAAGGTGTTATATATAAAGGTGGGGCATCCCATGATATTTAGTGCATAAAATTAAGGGTCAAAAATGTTTTTCAGCTTTTCCATCTTCCAACACCCCTGAGTCAAACGACTCACCATATTCTAGACACATTTTATATTTTAAGTCCTCTTTGAAACATAACCACTAATGAGTTATTTGATTATCATAATCAGAAACATTAATCACTAGAGTCCTGATGAAAATTCAGACATTATCTCAAGAGGGCTTTGGTCCAATAAATTTGTTGACATGCTATTTGTTTTTGTGATAGTTATGCATTGTGATTTAGTGTAAAATAAGTTTATGGAAAAGTAGTGACAAATACTTGGTGTGAAAATTCAATACAAACAGAAGGTTTATAAGGGAGAATCTACCAGAAGATCCCTTTTAATTTCATTACAAGGTTAAATAAATACATAAGTATTCCCTCACTAAAATGTTCCCAGGGTAATAATTCTCTTTATTTATATGAACAATCTATAAATATAAATTGCCATGTTTTCATTTTAAATTATGTATATTACAAACTACTTAAGATAACTCCCTCTGCTATACTCAAATCCCCTGAAGAGACACCCCAACATACAAGACAAAATCACATCTCTCCTATCATTTTTCCCCTACAGCCTGTCACATTAACAGCAAAGTGGTGTGCCTCGACATTCAGACAAGCAAAATCTAAGATGACCATGTCTTATGCTGACATTGTTGTATATGCTATGTTCAAAAAATAGTAAGTTCTTCTTCCCCAATGCTTTCCTGGAAATGGATACCAAGATGGAGAAAACAGTCTCAGCTGGAGACTGAAGTTGAAATCAAAGGGTTGGAGTATACAAGCTCCAGAAGCAGCCATGTATAAGGGTGAAAAAATGGTACAAAGTAAACAGATGTTTCTAGAAACACATAGGCACCAAGTGTAGAAGAAGAGAAAGGGACAGAGACAGCAAGAGACATAGAGATACATAGAGACAATGCTTCATGTATGACTCTGTTTTCCACTTTAGATAAGAAACCAAGTGTTCTTCATTTTCTCTCTCTGGATTCCACAAGATCTATATATATATTTTAAAGATTTTATTTATTTACTTGACACAGAGACCACAAGTAGGCCAAGAGAGAGGCAGGCAGAGAGAGAGGAGGAAGCAGGCTCCCTGCTGAGCAGAGAGTCCAATGCAGGCCTCGATCCCAGGACCCTGAGATCATGACCTGAGCTGAAGGCAGAGGCTTAACCCACTGAGCCACCCAGGTGCCCCACAAGATCTATATTTTACTCTTGCTGGTGTAAATTAATTTCTCTTTCTTATAACCATAAGAGTCTTCATCATCAGCTTCTATAATTGTATATATTATAGTTTTTTTTTATTTTTAAAGATTTTATTTATTTATTTGAGAGACTGAGAGAGAGGGACAAAGAGAAGAGGCAGGGGGGTGGGCAGAGGGAGAGGGAGAAGGAGAGCTCCTCAGATGTGGGGCTCCATCCTGGGACTCCAGGATCATGACCTGAGCCAAAGGCAGAAGCTTAACTGACTGAACCACCCAGGTTTCCCTATATTATACTTTTTTAAGACTTTTTTCCAACCTTGTTTTATATCATTTTGTTTTTTTTCTTTTGCAGGAAAGGGAAAGACAAGTGAAGGGAAACAGATTTTTAAACTCAGTTTTACTAAGACAAGAAAAAACATAATGTCTTAATTTATCATTTTAACAGTTTTTTAACAATCACTACAGAAATAATTTTCACTAAATTTCCCCTTTTGAAAAAAAAATAAGCAGAGAAGATATGTGCCCAAGTAACATATGGATGCCCTGCTATTCCTATATTACCTTGAGAAGACCACCTAGTACTCTTGACATGCCAAATGGACTTAAATATAAATATATAATATAACTTTGTCACATAATTTCTTGTAACTAATCTAACGCTCACTGGTATTTTCAAACCTTTGTTTTCCACATATTTCTCTTGTTGTGTGCTTTGGAAAGAGTATTCTGCACCTTCTATTTTTGACTTTCTTATTCCTCAATTACATCTCAATTTCCTTAACATTTGACATGTTACGCTTAGAAAGCTATCACTATTCTTTCTTGCCCTTTTTCTTCCACAATGCTAATTTCTCTGTTGCTCAATAATTCTCTTCATTCCACTATCCTTGACTGTTCCTTTCTCACCAGAAGCACCATACTCACCAGAAGTATTGGTGTGGTACAAGTCTACTTTCTTGGTTAGCTTTTTTCATTAGTTCTTATTTCTCCGGGAAACTTCATGTAATTCCACATCTTTAATTATCTCCTATACCCCTTTAAGTGACACCCAAATCCAGTGCTTCAGAACCAACTATTTTCCTATGCTTCACTGTGCATTTTTAAATGTCTACTATGTACTCCATCTAAGATTCCTTCATTCATCTTAAAACCAACTCACCCAACATCCAGGTTACAGGCTTACACTCTCCTTACTCTTCATCTTTTGCATCCATAGCAAATATAAGTTCCTGAACATTTATTTCTCTATATAATAATCATGTGGCTGTGTGCTTATTTTCCCCATGATGTTCCAGGACTGTTCACAGTGTCTAGCAGGTAGTATATTCTTAAAACTGTTTTTGAATTCAAATATTCAGTATTTTCAAATTCAAAGTCTATTTTAGAACCACAAAATACACTGGCATTCACAGAACCCCATAGGTTTTCTATAGCTAATTGAAAGTATTGAATATTTGGGATTGTTTCATGCAGACAGGTTGTTTGCATGCAGACAAAGTCTTCAGAGTGTTCTAGTGGAAAAACTTTCATATTCACTTCAACACCATGAGCAAATGGTTATGTCGCTAGGGGGATAATGACCCCTTTCCCGACTGTCAAGGAAGGTGGATAAGAGGCTTAAATAAGATAATTAGATGTGAAAGAATTTGAAAAGCAGAAAGGGCTACACAAATCAGGTTCTGTTAATTAGCATTAACACTAAAGTTATATACAACATCATTCCTACTATTCCTTATTAAGTTTTAAAGCTAGCATGCTGTTCATTTCTCAAAATCACAGATTAGGGCAATATTTTTAATGTTCTTTCCCTTCTTAAGTAAATTCATATAATTGATAATATGTCCACATCCTAGAAAAATCTAAATACTATACTGTTTGTGACGCTTAGAACACTTCCAAGAATAAACAGTGACATGCTATTGTTCAGAAGGGTATATGCTTGATATCTCAACAGTGTTTGCATTTACTTATATATTCCTTGCATTGGAAGAGACATAATGAACCTACATATTTTAAGATGTGTGTTTTTAACTTTTACTCAAGAGTGATAGGAATAAACAGTTTTCTTCCCCTATTTTCAAGCACTATAAGCAGAACAAGAATTTAAGAAAGTATCCCAAAATGGATTTGGTTTCCAGATAAAGTAAGGAAAAATTAACTGTATGCTGGTTGTCACTAATCCTCAAGACTCCCATCACAACTTCCTGAAACTCCTGAGCTGCAGCATTAATCTCCTTGAAAAGAAGACACTCAATTTACAGTGTATTTTACATGTCCCTAAACAAGTCGTGAATGATGAATTTCACTGTCTGACTGAGGTGGTTTACCTCAGCACATAATTTCTTATATTAATAAC
This sequence comes from Spilogale gracilis, assembly GCA_004023965.1. Lineage (NCBI taxonomy): Eukaryota > Metazoa > Chordata > Mammalia > Carnivora > Mephitidae > Spilogale > Spilogale gracilis. Next base: position 29,203 of record PITA01004545.1, read on the forward strand.
CTTCCCCTCAGGAGCTGAATGACCTTCTATAAACACAATCCCCTCATTCAGTCAAAAAATTAAAGCCTGTAACCACCTTGCAATTCATCATCTTTTTTACAGGCAACTGTTGAAGTAGAAACAAAACACATATCCCCAATCCTCAATCCATGTAATGCAAAATTATGCAGCCTTCTGCACTTATATAACATAGATATATTGAAAATTATGTAGCATTTTGTGTTCCAAATCAATTCTATTGAATGAATTCTTGTTTCTAGTGAGCCATAATTTTCAGAGCAAAAAATAACCCCTTTCCAAAATCAAAGGCATCCTAAAACAATAACCTCCTGAATGTTTGCATATTTTCAATCAGTATTTTAAAAATGCCTCCTCATATGAATGCCTCAACAATTATGGTGAAGACAGATTATAGGGTTATTCTTGGAATTTGCAAGACTACCATTTACATAAAACTATCTAAGAGTGAATCTCAGAGTGCAGTATTGGAGGCTTCCTCTTTGAGTAAGACCGATGAATGTTTGTACTGAATTTCATTATGCATAAAGACCATAAAGTATATACTCAACAAACTAACATAAGTTCTTACCTCAGCTTGCAAAGATCTCTACCTGAAAAACATACTCTAGAGCAGATAGGAGGGTTATATCTGAGAATTCTCTGAGAAATCAGGAAACATTAATTAAAAAGCTTCAGGTGACTGGTATATTTCCAAGTGAATAAATTAGGAATATTGGATAAATATTTTAAAATTCAATATTCTTAACTACATTTAGTTACTGTGACTAGGGAAGCAGAAATTGTATTTATGTAATAAATGGGATTTTTTTTAAAAGACTGAAAAACAGAATTAGATTCAGACTAGTTCCCTTTATAAGGTAGACAGACAAATAAATCATCTTGAATAGGTTCTACTGGCTAATCCAGTTGATAAAATTAAGGTAAAGGGTTATATTTATTGCATCTGGTCCTCTCACAGTAAGTTAAGTACTCTATTTTACTGAAGTTGTATATAGACAAAGCCAATTTTAGTGAAAGACCTGGCAGAGCTTTGCCTAAAGCAGGAGAAGAGCACATATTCAAACACACTGGAAAATTAAAACTAAAACATAGTATCTCTCTTTCAGAATCTTAGACCTCAAGGAAAGACCACATATTGGTCTTTTAAATCAAAAAGTGATTTAAAATGAGATGGATTGGGGCACCTGGGTGGCTCAGTTGGTTAAGCGACTGCCTTCGGCTCAGGTCATGGTCCTGGAGACCCGGGATCGAGCCCCACATCAGGCTCCCTGCTCTGCAGGAAGCCTGCTTCTCCCTCTCTCCCTCCCCCTGCTTGTGTTCCCTCTCTGGCTGTGTTTCTCTCTGCCAAATAAATAAAATCTTTTTAAAAATAAATAAATAAATAAAAATAAATAAATAAAATGAGATGGATTGTTATTTGAATGCTTCCTAAATGAGTACAGTGGAGTTGAGTTGGGTGATTAGCAAAACTGCTGGGGAAATATTCAAAACTATCCTAATAGTAATAGCTCTAACAGTCATTTACACTGTTTTAAGGGGTGCCTCGGTGGCTCAGTTGGTTAAGCGACTGCTTTCGGCTCAGGTCATGATCCTGGAGACCGGGGATCGAGCCCCACATCGGGCTTCCTGCTTGGCGGGAGGCCTGCTTCTCCCTCTCTCAGTCCCTCTGCTTGTGTTCCCTCTCTCACTGTGTTTCTCTCTGCCAAATAAATAAATAAAATCTTTAAAAAAATAAAATAAAATAAACTGTTTTAAAATTTATTCATGCTGTTGATAACAACTTTAATAAATTAATCAATTTGTAGAATAGTTAAGACCATTAATTTAAAAATGTTGCCAGAGGAACATCATTGTTGAGAAAATAAAAAAGTTTAGGTCAACTTTTGTCAACTCTGTCATGAAATAACATGCTTATTAGTTGGGGTAATCTGTCTCATGTATAAGTGTTACCAATATTTGTTTGCCTTTCACATAGAGAAACCATGCCATCTCTTCATTTTACTACACTCATTCATGTGATTAACTATGCTCTGGTAAAATGATTGTGTACAAATTAAATGCGATGCAAATGTATAATTTATCAAAAATTACTGAGTTAATATTACACAAATGTTTTAGAATATACAAAATATATATCTAATTGTAAATATCAATTATTAAGCATCTGCCTTCAGCTCAGGTCCTGATCCCAGGGTCCTGGGAGACCTCGGAGACTCCTGGGAGACTACATAAAGGACCTTGCTTCTCCCTCTGCCTCTCTCCTTCTCTCTCATGAATAAAGAAAATTTTTTTAAAAAATCAGCTATTTCTTCTTCAATTCCAGAACTACCTCTCTGCCTTCTTTTTACAAAGACTTTTCTTTCCCCCAACCTAAAAAAGAAAGACACTGCATTCGAATTGCTCCTGAATGGGCAGGAAAGAAGACTCTATGAACACTAATAGGCATTTTCTATCTTTAATTTTCATGATTCTATTAGAGATGTGTGGGAGGAAGGAAATGGGAGAAATTAATTTCAGCAACTCACCCAGAAGTAACTTCCTTATGTTCAAATCCTCACTGAGCTATTGGCCTGAATAACTTTGTTGGTGGGCAAACATAGCCACCATCTCATGCTTGGGAAGTTCTGAATGTAACTGTCTGTCAATGATATGATGATTTATAATGCAATCTGTTCTTATTGCTAGTGCTGTAGATAACTCTAATTTGCCACTCTTGTATTAGGTATGAGGAACTTGACAGTCCTGCTCAGTTTCACAGTTTAGTCTTTTTTTAGATGATATAGCCAGTCAAAATACATCTCCCTTCCATTCTTCTTGGGGGAAAGGATAAATGCTCCCAAGACTAACTATTATTACAATGGTCATATATATATATATGTATGTATATATATACACACATATATATACATACTTTTTTTATACATGTACTTTTTTTTATTTTTAAGATTTTATTTATTTGACAGAGAGAAACACAGCCAGAGAGGGAACACAAGTAGGAGGAGTGAGAGAGGGAGAAGCAGGCTTCCCGCCAAGCAGGGAGCCCGATGTGGGACTCAATCCCTGGTTTCCGGGATCATGACCTGAGCCGAAGGCAGTTGCTTAACCAACTGAGCCACCCAGGCGCCCCATACAATGGTCATATTTTTCTAACTCACTTATTTTTTTATCTTATTAAAAAACCTTATTATTTTACTAAATGTTTAGTAACAAAGAATTAAAAGTGTATGTTTCTTAGTTTTTAGTTATAGCTTACCTAATATTCTCCACGCACTACTGGAGTATGAAAGAGAATATTTATGCTCAATTCAGAAACTGAGAATATAACATATTAATGTATCATGATTCAGATAACTAAAACACACACACACCTGGAAAGATTAAATCACCAATGAATAGATGTATTATTGTATAATCATTATCTGAAGAGGAGAAAACAGTATCATTCATATAATTTCTCCAGATTCACAGAATTAATATTTAATATATGACACACCTGGCTAATACACATAAGCATTTGTATAATTGGCACATTTGATCACTAATTATATGTACCAAATTTTGACTACAAAGAATAAGAGAACTGAGAAAGCACAACACATCTTTTGGTTGTGTACATAATTATATGTGAACTCTGTTTTGTAACAGAGTTATTTCTGAAAATTCTGTATTCAAATATTTCAACTTATAAATTGAATGAAGATTCCATTTTAATCAAGATAATCAACATATCTAGTTCTATATGATTGGGGTTATTTTAATATCCAAGTTAAAATCAAAAGCTTATAAAAAGTCAGAAGCTTATAATTATAGGTAACATTACTATGTGCTAGATATGGTTCCAAGCAATTCAAATGTATTATCACTTTTTAAATTTTCATAATCACCAAATAGAATACATGCAATCTATATGCTCTTTTTATTAGATAAGGAAACCTAAGCATAGAGTAAGTGATTTGGTCAATATCACAAAGCTAAATGGTTAAAAAGCCCACTTGTGAGTTCTCTGCCAAGGTGAGAGGGCCCTAACATTGGCAACTGCACTCTTCTATTATAGCTTGTTGATGAGGGTGAAGTAGATTCTAAGAATCAACAAGAAGTTTTTAATTCCTTCCATTTTACTAGCTACCTATTTCATGAAACTGTTGTCTGTTTGGTGTTTACATACAGTATTTAACATATCAATGCAATTTAATGATTTTGTTTAAAACAGGATTAAAGATGCAGATCTTCCTGTTTCATCTAGTCCCTGCAATGAATGAGCTTTCAACCTGAGCTCAGGTTCTAAAAGCATGCAGTCATTCTGGCACAGAATTAAAGAAGGAAGCTCTGGAGGGCCAAGAAAATAAAAGTGACATAAGAGAAATAAAGAGACCACCTACTACTACTCTCAAATCCTATAACCTAAAGGACAGCCATTCTTAAATTTTATTTTATCCTTAACATATTTGACCACTGCTTACTTACTCTCTTATTCAATACTGTTTTTCAGCTTGCATTATTTAAAATCTTTCAGAAAACTCCTTTGGGTAAGAATTCAATTGTGGCTGCCAATCCATGAACAAGTAGCCACCTGCTGCTCAAGAAAGTGTATCAATTTAAAAACTCATGTTATTTATAAAACTACTCTTTTTAGCTCTCATCAAATCGTTAGTGTTATATTTAAAACATATTTATATCTTATTTCAGGCAGTCCTCAAAGACAGTGCAGAATGGATTAAAAAAAAATTTTCCCTTTCAGGTAGTACCACTTTGAATATAGTATGATTCCCAATGCAGTGCATTCTCTCTACCATGTTATTATTTTTAAATCTATTACACAGGTAAGCACAGGCTTTGTGTGAAAAAAAATGTAAAAAATATAACATCTATATTTTGTACATATTCTCAATCAACTGCTGTTTATAATTAGGACTAAACACAAGGTAAGAGTTTTGATGATGTTAGTAATGCTACTTAAAATGAGATTCTACCAGGATTCAAATGTACTAGGGAAGCTTGCATAAGTAATTTCATCATGTACTAATTAAAACAAATAAAAATTTAATCTGGAAATAGGTATAGTCAGTCTCATAAATATTTTGAAAATAATGTTATTAATACACATATAGATAGCAAAGTATACATACATGAACATACATACATTAAATATGCACATATGAAAAAAAATTTAAATATCTACAGATTTAATAAATATTAGAGAATGTCACTGCTCAGAGTTAGAGTGTTTAGAACTTCAAGTTTGCTGGTGTAGTTAAATTATTATTGAAATCTGTAGGGACTGGGATTAGCACATCCCACAGGGCAAAATGGTATGCTGTGATACAGCATATAAATCCTGGGTGCTCTTTAAAACTCACAAAGAAGGATGAATATATAAATGCATGGCAAAAATACCAACCTTATAAATTTTTGTAAGAGACATTAAAGATCTCAGCGAATGATCTGAAGTCGTTAAATAGGAAATAGGAAGCATATAAATCATAAAACTAAAATGAGTAAATGGCCTCCAAATAAACTTTAAATCTATTCTTTGTCAATTTGATTCAACTCTCAAATTGTATTCTCAAGTAATTTAAAATGAACTAAGAAATATGTTAGATGACTGTTCATTCAGAAATTTAAAATGTATGATTTCTAAATATTTTTTTACAAACTTTTTCTTTTTTTCTTTTTTTCTTTTTTTTTTTTTTTTTAAGTAGGCTCCATGCCCAGCAAGGAGCCCAGTGCAGGGCTTCAACTCATGATCCTGAGATCAAGACCTGGGCTGAGATCAAGAGTCTGGCACTTAACTGAGTGAGTCACCCTGGTGTCCCCATATGAGTCATTTTATATTAAAAATCCAGCATTTCTTCCAATGGTGAAAATAACTCACTTTCCATGTCAGGGTCAGAAAAGCCTTCAATTTACCTGTGGGTCTCTGTACCAAATCTCTAAAACATACCTAAGAAAATGTTTTCCCTAATATATCATCATTTAATATTTTGAGAACTGTGGATGTGTTCTTTTTGGAGCCTTATGTAGGTAGAGAGGCCACAAGGCACAGATTTGATTTAACTAAGTCACACTAAATCTAAAAGTTTATTTTTTCCTGAACAACAGCCTTTAACTTCAATTCCCTGTTCATTTCTGAGCTTGAGTTTGACACAATTATATAGTCATCAGTTTGTGTCTATTGATCTACTTAAACTAGTTAAGTCGAGGTATACATTCTCTTGTTCTTACTACATCTTCAATGTCTCTTTCGTTAACGGCATGTTTGGATACATTTAAAATTATATTCCCTTTGTAAAATACTTTATAACATTTAAATATATTATAATATAATAATATGTAGTAAAATAAATAGATAATAGCATAAAATATTTGTCCTAGCAATTTTCTGTGATAATTCTTAAAATAAATCTTTGCCTCTGGATATGGTAATTTAGTTATAATTAATTCCTTGCAGGGCTTCATTTATTTAATATCTACATACAATCATCTGAATAAAACTGTCATGGCAATAGCAATACCTGAATTACATTATTATGTTTTCAAATATTATTTTTCTTTCCAAATCTGATTTTCCTAGAAAAGCACTATAAACCAACATACTCAATTTCCCCTAAAATAAACCAGTACCCATATATGGCTTTACCATCCCATGTGGCTCCCATCCTATCTGAGCAGTGAGGACGTAGGTGCTCCTTCACTGATTTTCCCTGAATATAATTTTCCTGTTTCTTTTCTTGCCTACTGTACAGTATCTGTGGAAAAAACTGAAATCACCACTTTTTTCTGTTAAATCTTTCTTTTTTAGATAAGTTAAAAGATTTCTGAAATATCTTCAAAATAACACTAACAGGCTCTCAATTAATTGAAGCTGTCATGCCCTATATTGATAGGACCCATTCAGTCCCTCCCTCTACACATGCCCCTATTGGTAAATCATAATGTGTCACCATGCTCTCAATCCAAACTCCTATTTTCTTTTAATTAATATCACATCACTCTAATTGGGTTTTCACTTGTAAGCTGCATGGATTAAGATTTGTATTTTTATGTTAATTAACTTTAGGTACCAGGGATCATCTCTACAACCAAGAACAAGAATTGCCATTCTGGAATTTCGCTATAATAACATCGGCATGAGTTAGTCTTTCCTGGAGACCATCCAAGCAAATTTAATTACTGAGGCATTTAAAAGATCATGTTATAAGACTGTTTCACCACCAAGGCAAACTACATAGCACAGGTACTCAGATCAGCATTATGAAGAAGTTTCAATATAATTCCATAAGCATTTATCAAGTACCTACATATGCCACACCACTACAATTTTCTGTGCTAAGTGCTTGGGGATAGAGTCTATATTATGTGAACTAAAAAACATTATTTTTTTTAAGATTTTGTTTATTTATTCATGAGAGACAGAGAGAGAGAGGGGGGCAGAGGCAGAGGGAGAAGCAGGCTTCCCAAGAAGTGGGGAGCCTGATTCAGGGCTCAATTCCAGGACCCTGGGATCATGACCTGAGCCGAAGGCAGATGCCCACCCTACTGAGGCACGCAGGCACTCCTAACAAACATTCTTTTAGGAATGAAAGACAGACAAAGAATCAGTAAAACACGATATAGAGTTTCTTCTTAGGAGTAGTTCACAGTCTACTACTCACGTAGATTCATAGGACTGGACCAGGAAAGTGTTCAAATAACAGTAGAATGGCTTTCTAATGAGAGATTTCTGGGTACTGCTCTACTCCTTTGACTCTCAGATGGTCATTTTTTTCAAGGAGAATAAAGTTTCCATTTGGGTAAATGGTCTTAACATTTTCATGAGACTTGGAAATAATTAGTCTTGAAATTCAGCTCTGAATGACACAATGTAGATCAAGTTTTCAGAAGAGGGTCTATCAAGTACCTACTGTATTAGTGTGGTAGGCCTGATACAACAACGTATCACAAACTGGGTGGCTTAAACAACAGAAATTTGTTTTCTAATAATTCTGGAGGCTAAAGTTCAAAATTAAAGTGCCAAAAGGGTTGATTTCTCTTGCGGCCTCTCTCTTATAGATGTTCTTCATTTTCCTATCTTCACACTGTCTTCCTTCTGTGTATACTGATGTCTTAATTGCCTCTTCTTAGAAGAACTCCATCAGTATTAGATTAAAGCATACCCTCATGACCTCTTTTTAACTTAATTACCCCTTTAGAGACCCTCCAAGTACAGTCATATTCTAAGGTACTAGGAGTTATGACTTCAACAAAAATCTTGGTGGGGGGGGAGTTCAGCATATAACACCTAGTAAATTCACATTTATAGGACACACAATAATATAAATAGCCAAGTAACCCCCATCAGTCAAATTATTTAATTTGAATTCCTATTTGAATGCATATCACCCTAACTTGCACACATGCCACACAGAAATAGGAGTGGAAAAACATGAGAACAGAAAAGCATATTATATTTATTCTCTTTATTTATAATCATATGGAAAGAATACTAGACTGCAAGTCATGAGCCATGGGTTTCTTCTCAGTTTGCTATACATTTGCTGTGTAGCCTTAGTGGGTCAGCTATTAGGGTCTCAATTATCTAATTTTTTAAGTAGAAAACTTGGAGAAGTACTCTGAACTTTCTCCAAGATAAAGGGGATTGCAATGACATCTATTACAAAACAAGGTGATGGGATCATGATGATGAAGATGGTAATAACTGATACAAGGCACACAGAACAAGGTTCTACTCTGGCAATTTGTAATTTTTTTAAAAAGATTTTTATTTATTTATTTGACAGAGAGATCACAAGTAGGCAGAGAGGCAGGCAGAGAGAGAGGAGGAAGTAGGCTCCCTGCAGAGCAGAGAGCCGGATGTGGGACTTGACCCCAGGACCATGAAATCATGCCCTGAGCCGAAGGCAGAGGCTTAACCCACTGAGCCAGCCAGGTGCCCTACTCTGGCAATTTTTTTTTTTAAGATTTTATTTATTTATTTGACAGAGAGAAACACAACTAGAGAGGGAACACAAGCAAGGGGAGTGAGAGAGGGAGAAGCAGGCTTCCCACCGAACAGAAAGCCCGATGTGGGGCTTGATTCCGGGTCTCCAGGATCATGACCTGAACCGAAGACAGTCGCTTAACCAACTGAGCCACCCAGGTGCCCTACTCTGACAATTTGTATACAAAATCTCGTGTCCTCATAATACATAGGGAACATTATTTTTCTACTTTTCTGATATGGAAATGGAGGTGCAGAATACTAAAGAAATCTAAAGTCACAGAACCAGGAAAGAAATTGACTTTGTGTTCCACAGCTCCTCATCTTTCCATATCAGACTGAAGTAAGTATGCCTACAGTTTCACAATCATGTGAAATCAAGACAAATGTCTTCTATGCTCAAAAATATTTTTAGACTGAGAATAACTTCTATATTGAATACATAAGTTATAGGACACGATTCTGATATTTTAAATATATTTACCTTTAAGCAGAAGCAAAAGAACAATGATTTTTTTCTTAACCAAATAACAATGCTGTTTGTCATTTTCATGTTAAATATCATACATAAAAAATTTAAAAACTCAATATATCAAAATATTTGGGTCAAACCTCAATGTTTTAAAACTGTGCTTACTCAATACCTTATGCTATATTGCCATTTTTCATGTCTAGTAGCCTTATAATCTGATTTATTAAATCATATCTTTACTATTAAATTGAATAATTCATATTAATTTGACATTTTATTTTTACTTTTTATGTGAAAATTTAAAACTTTAGAAACAGTATTTTTAATAATTTAAACTTTGTTCTATACCATAATGATGTGGAGACATCCATATAATAATATATAGTGGTGCACCTTTTGGAATAGGATAGTTATATTGTATACTTTCTATATTATTTAGTTTTCACAATAAGAAAAATATTTAGGTATACTAAGGGAGGGCACCTTGGTGGCTCAATCGTTAAGCATCTGCCTTTGGCTCAGGTCATGATCTTGGAGACCCTGGATTGAGCCCCACATCAGGCTCCCTGCTCCACGGGAAGCCTGCTTCTCCCTCTCTCACTCCCTTTGCTTGTGTTCCCTGTCTAGCTGTGTTTCTCTCTGTCGAATAAATAAAATACTTTTTAAAAAATAGATATAATAAGGGATATAATGCAGCAGGGAATTTTCACATTAAGTATATCACAGAAAAATCTTTGTAATTCCTGGTAATGAATAAACAGAAACTTGAGAGAGGTATTGTGTTCTACTATGCTCCTAATTGATTCATGATCTAGTCCAATGACAAAGTATAGTTTATATTCTCACACTATTAATTGGTCGTTATCTGGTTAAACTGAGAAATCATTTGGTGCTTTCTGATGATCTATCTATATTAATAAGAAACCAGTATTCACCTGGTTTCTGATGAAATGTAGACATGGTCTTTTTATCTAAATTGTTTTCCTACAGTATGTTCTGGCCCTGTACAGACTTTCAAAGTACCACATCAAACTAAAAGACTATACATTTTTATTTCACCTAAAAAGTTTTACTATTTATCATTCTGCTCTCATTCCAAGGATACAGTCATTCAAATACGTAACACCATTTGTGACCTTAAAAATCATTTTGAGTAGTTTTCACAAAATGACCAAAATTTATTTCTTCCATTGTGCCTGTTATAAAATCTCTCTCAAGAAGAGTAATTTTGATTTAGTACTTTCCTATGTCCTGTCAGTGCGAGCAGCAGCAAAATCTTCAACTAAAGAATATTCAGAGGTGGCAAATGAGACCTGGAGAGGACAATGCTTGGTTTTCCATTTCAGGGTTCTGTTTTCATTCCTTGTAACATTTGATCTGTAAATTCAGGATATCTGGTGTAAAAGCCATTGAAGAAGTATGAGCATGAAAATCTTACGAAGTCATTTTTAAAAGATTACTTCATCTGACCCCACATATATCATAGGGATTATGAGCAACTGTACTGCTGTCAGTCATCTATTAATGTTCATGGTCATTAATTCCTTTGGAAGGCAGAGAGGGAGGCGGAGCCAAGTTTAGAGACATATAAATATGTGTTTTGCACATGTTAATGATAGCTCATTTGGCAAATCAAGCACTGGCATGCATTTATAAATGTTACCTGCTTTGGTGTATTTATCCAGCCTCCACACATCCCTCTCTGACCCCTTTTCACAAAAAAAAAAAAAAAAAAAAAAAAAGGCATACTGAGAAACCCGAACAACTTTCCTTTTTATGACAATGACCTCCATATAAGAAGCACACATACAAGTGGCGAGAGGAAATGTGATTAAACTGTCTACTAGAAACCTTTTAAGGTTCTCATAAAAATTGGATGTGCAGGAAATACTTGGACAATGCATTAAGTGGCAGCACACACTGAATGTGCTCAGGGTTTTTAAATTTTCAAAAGAGAAACCTATCTTTTCTGCCCACATCAACTAATGTTTTCCAGCTTTGTTTTGTTGACTGCAGCTCATTGAACTATCATCCCATCTTACTTGTTTCAAAAAAGGGATCAGCTCAGAGCTTTGCAAAAACTGTATTAGTCATGAATAGAATGTTACGTATTTAAATTTTCTTTGTAAGTTTAATTCCAATAATAAATGTTACTGTTTTTGTACTTTTTTGTTCATTTAATATTCAAAGATGAGCTAACCACGTTGTAGTAAAAAAGTAAGAGATGTAAAAATAGTCTCAAAATATATGGGGTTTACATAACACACAAAATATTAAGAACAAGAAATAATGAGCAACCAACCTCCAAGCATCTCACCCACTCAGTGGTTTATAAATATATTGCTGAGGACTCTTGAGGAAAAAAAAATCCATGGTCATTCAGAGAGATGCTGCTGTATCTTCAGGAAAGTATAAATGGATGTTTGATATAGAAGAAAAATGGAATATGTTTAATTTTAGTTTGAAGCTAATGATGTTTTGGAAGAATGATAAGCATACCTACATACAGACACATACACATAGACACACACACAGAGAAAGAAATCAAAGAGAAAATGCATTATTCATTGGATTTCTAATGTACTGTATTCCCAATGCTTTCAAAATTAGGAATTATCAAACAACTGGCATGAATTTCCTGCTTCATATGTATATTCCTAAAATAGAGAAGTTTCTGTTGTCAAGTCCTTAACACCTGATATCAACAGCCATTTCTTACATGCAAGTCATTATATGCTGATTTAATGCTATTAATAATTTCAATTTTTTTTTTTAAGATTTTATTTATTTATTTGACAGGGACAAACACAGTGAGAGAAGGAACAAGCAGGGGGAGTGAGAGAGGGAGAAGCAGGCTTCCTGTCGAGCAGGGAGCCCAATGCGGGGCTCGATCCCCAGTCTCCGAGATCATGACCTGAGCCAAAGGCAGTTGCTCAACCAACTGAGCCACTCAGGCGCCCCAATAATTTCAATTTTTAAGATATTCCAGAAGTGAGAGAATTTGCTTATCAACATCCCCCTCCTCACAAATGTTTGACTACATAGCAAAGTACCATGGAGTAGCTGAGAGAATTTATATTTGCAAGGATGTATGAGTATGAGTGAGGGTAAAGGCATATATATATATACTTTGTGTGTGTTTGTGTGGTGGGGAGGGTGGGTGTACAAGTCAGCTTCCTCTTGTTTGAGTGGAACTGTTAACATTACTAGAAATGAAGTATATGGGAGATTTGTGAAGGGGAAGTCAGTAGTCAACTGGACACAAATTTTAGAATCCGCTATCATAACAGGAAAGAAATCATAGAGTCTGTCTTTTGGGAGACCTCAAAGAATAATTTATGATCTCTCTTTCTTGAAAGAATTTCAGAGCACTTTTGATTCACAGGATGTAGAAGCCTTGAGTAAAAATCTTGGCTCTGCCACTTGCAAGGTGTTTAATATTAAAGTAAATTCACTTAGCTTTCCAGCATCTCAGTTTCTTCCTCCATATACTATCAAAGTTAACTAAGAACATTCCTTCAACACTCTTTCCATACTAAATCATTTTAAAATAATTAACTTTGAAACCCTTCATTTTCTTTTGATTCCAAAGTGATTTCTAAAATATTTCTGCTATACCTGTAAACTCAGATGAATATTCAAAAGACACATCAGCAAATCAAAAACTCAAAAAAAGAAAGAACTTCCCTACGCAGAGTAGTATATTTCTAATTAAATATGCTATTTACTTCCTTCATAAGAAGAAAAGCCACATCATTCAATTTGGAAAGATAAAGAAAAAAAAAAAAAAAAACAAAGAACCTTCCATTTTTGACAGGCTTAAATGTGTAAATATCTTATTTTTTTTAAGAATAGATTCATGATGCTTTTAAATTATATATTACAAATTCAGAATATAGCATATTTATAGTGTAGTAAGGGGAGAAAGTGACTCTATAAAACCATTTCTAGAATATCTAATATGAAAAATTGGAAAATAGTTATTCATAAATAGTATCATTTTTGCATCGATATAAAAATGTATTATAAATTACATAAAACATTGATAACAGAAAGAGTTAAATACTGAAATCTATTGAGTTACTGAACATTATTCTTTAAATTGTATAAGAGTAATATAACAAAAGCTGTAGAAATATTGCATATTCTTTATATTTCTTTCATCCAGAGAATCAATACCACTCATTTACATAGTATATCTTTGCCTTTCTAGGTTCTGTTCCTCATGTCCTGAGATATATGTGATTTCTTACTGTATGGAAGTCTTTATCCAAAACAAATGCCCTCTTTCTATAAAGAACTTAAACAATCTGTGCTCTAAACGGCCTTTTATCTATGACATCAGTTTATTTTCAAATTGTTAATAAAGAGAATATTAAAAAATCGGTTTAGAGAAAGTAAGTTTCTCAGTTTCTTAGCTGAATAAGGTAAGTATCTTATAAAACTCAACAGGAAAGATTAATATGACTTGTCAACAGTATGTATTATTGTGGTTGTAGCTGGTGTTCTTTCATAATCCAAATAACAGAGCCAAATTTGGCACCCACTGAAAAAGACACTTTCAAGATTTGGTACTGCTATAATAGTATACTAGATTTATTAGATTCCAGTATCTAAGTTGGGAATAAGAATGCCCTTGTAGTTCAAGGTTAGATCTATAAAAGTACTTTCCCTCAATTTACAGTAGGAGATATTTGCAGTTGTTGTTTTACTATCAAGACAAAATGTTTAGTTCTCACTTAGATTTCAGCAATTTTGAATGTTAGGCAAACAAGGCAAAAAAAAAAAAGTATCATCAATCAAATCTTAGAATCTTATAAAGTGTTTTGGATTCTGTAAATATTAATTAGAAAATCTAAATTACTTTTGCCCCCGCTCTAAGTGAGCATCTCAAAACATGGCATTTGTTTTTATGTGAAACATTTAGAATCCAGTCATTATATAAAAAATATAAACTGGGCAGAAGAGAACTGGGTTTCAACTGAACTAAGAAAAGAAGAAGATCCACTTACAATGTAATGACCCTAACCCAAAGTAATCAATCTTGAAATGTCAAAAATTACATAAATACAAATCATGGTTGACAAATACACCCTAAGTACCTAAAACCAGCCTGCCCACTGCCCTTGTCACTGTTGTCCCAGAATTCACCTTGATACTGACTCAGCAGAATGACTTCATAGTATAGATTGCAGCTATTCACTAAGTTGACTGATACACAGTTGTCTTCCCTAACATATACTACCTGGAAAAAATGTAAAAGCTTGGTGAGGTATAAGAGGAAAAATGCGGATACAGCAAAAAGCAGAACAGTTCTATGTGTTGAGGAGTTTGCAGTGAATATTTCATGATGATAACATTTCCTTCTGATATTTGTACTTAATTTCAGTTTGCCGGCATTCTTACACTTTACTAATCCATTCAGTTTTGGTTTTGTCTAATTGGGCACTTACGGTTTTTGTTTTTGTTTTATTTATCCCTTTGACAGAGAGAGAGATCACAAATAGGCAGAGAGGCAGGTAGAGAGAGAGGAAGAAGCAGGCTCCCGGATGAGGGCCTCGATCCCAGGACCCTGAGATCATGACCTGAGCTGAAGACAGAGGCTTTAACCCACTGAGCCACCCAGGGACCCCTAGCACTTAAGGTTTTTCAAGTTAAGCTGATACTGAGTTCAACTCAGTGGTTTCCCTTCACTAAGGATACTGCAGTAAAATAGGTATATATAGTGACAGATGGTACAAATAAAATAAAGAAATAAGCTCTGTCAAGGTGAATAGCTACAATTAACTCCAGTAAAATAATAAGAAGTAAAATCTTTATTGTGGATAATTACTAAGTAACAGTTGTTCACCTGGAGGTGCTCTGTTTTGATTACAAAGTAACCTTAACAGAAACAGCAGAAAAGTAAGAGTATTTAACTAGAAAAAAAGAAAACAAAAATAAATGTTAAATTATGACTTCAAAAATCCTAATGTGTTCAATGTTAGTAATGGAACATCCTTTGAAGTATCAATCTTCTACTCTGTAAAAGTAATAAAAGATAGGTACTTGTTTGGATTGAAAAATGATATCTTATTTTCCCTAAATATATTATACAGGTTATTTTTTGAGGTATTATCAGGCTCAATGTCACTTGGACTATGTTTGTTTAGAAAACATGAATGTCATAGTTTTGCATCAGGGATCTATATATTCTATTCTTAATAATTTTACAATTTGACAGCATAATTTACAGTATTTTCCTGAGCTTCAGTTTTTGTTTTCTGTCATTTTGTTCTCTAATTAATAATGTGGCTCCAAAAAGTAGGTGTATGTAGGGAATAATTAAGGACTATTTTTAAGGGGTTTTCATATTTTAAATGGCATATTTAACCAGATTTCTGGAAAAGGAAATTAAAGACAGTTATGCCATCATGTTGAGTGACATAATTAAAATTCTGAAAAAATCCAGACAAGTAGTAATCATAGATTGAAACTAATGTTAAGTAAAATAGTGCTTGAAGAAGTCACTGCACATAGATGGTAACAGATACCTGGTTCTTTCATTATTTGTCCACTAAATAAATGAGAAAGATATATTAATAATATAATGATAAAAGCCACAATGTGTTTGGATTCAAAGACATGTGATTTTGAATTGCAGTGTTTTACCACTTAATAACAGTGAGCTCTCAGCCAAGTTCCTTAATCTTCTTAAACCAGAATGGTATCATCTAAGTCATTTTAAAATAATTCTTTGACATATTTTTATCTCATTATTTTATATTGTATCAAAGACTGAATAACCTATAAATCAAATTGTATAAGCCATTTTACACAACAGTGTGGTACACAGTCTGGAAAGACAGAACAATAATTTCTGCAAAGATCATGTCATTTTTCTTATTAAGTAATGAGATATACAAAATAAATATTTGTGGTAATCATTATGGTTCATAATATGGGATTTTTCTAGTTTTACCATCTGCTTTTATTTGTCAGAAACATGTAAAAACAATTAGTACTTCTATAATCATTTTAGAATGTACAAAACATGATAGATATTTGGCTGTGCATTTTATACATTATCCTACTTGGTAATCACAGGTACCCTATTAGGTTCATTTTATTATTCTATTGTATAAATAAGGAACTCCAACTTCAGTAAAGTTATTTATCTTGTATAAATTTGCAGAGTAGTGTCATCAGGTTTCACATCCAGGAATACCTGATGCTGAACAGTATGCTCTTAACTCTTATCTGAAATTGTTACATATAGAATAGAAAATTGGTATCAACCTCTTCCTTTTGCATAGTATGTACAGTTGATCCTTGAACAACATCAGCATTAGGGGCACCAAACCACTACACAGTCAAAATCCACATATAACTTTTGATTCCCATGAAACCCTAGTAGCCTACTGTTGACCTCAAGGCTTTCCGGTAACACAAACAGTAGATTAAACCATATTATATTACATATTATATATTATATTGTGTATATTATATACTGTATACTTACAATAAAGTAATATACTATATCAAAGTAATATATACTGAGGTGCCTGCGTGGCTCAGTCATTCATCTGCCTTTGGCTCAGGTCATGATCCCAGAGTCCCAGGATGGAGGCTCGCATCAGGCTCCCTATTCCACAGTAGGCCTGCTTCTCCCTTTCCCACTCTCCCTGCTTGTATTCCCTGTCTATCTGTGTTTTCCTCTGTCAAATAAATAAATAAAATATTTATAAATAAATAAATAGTAAATACTGTATACTTATAATAAGATAAGCTAGAGAAAAGAAAACATTGAGAAAATACATTTATAGTACTGTATTTATAAAAAACCAAAAAACAAAAATCACGTATAAGTGGCCCAGGTAGTTCAAACCCTTAATGTTCAAGGGACAACTGTACAACTATATGAAGTTAAATACTTACTTCTTTATTCTTGCTACTGCCTGTCTCCCCAGCTTGTTCCCAACCTACATGAGAGTAGGAAATATATTGCTTGTTCATTACTTTTCATCTCACATTTAGTATAGACTTCATATATGCAGGAACTCAATATTTATTGAACAATAATCTTTCAGATTATTTATATAAATAAACTTTAAAACTGTGTGTGGTTCATACCTCAATACTCTGAAAGTATGGCTCATTCCTATGATTCAAAGTAAATTTTATCTACCTCTTATAAGTAGTAGACATTGCAGTCTTCAGAACTAGAATAGTCCAAACCTTCTGAAAGATAATTACTGGATGACAAGAAGCCCTCAAGTACCAGAGGTATAATTAGTTACCATTAGGAAAAATAAAAGAGGTAAACATCAGTAGAGTTTATTTAAGATGATCATGGTTACAAAGTTGAGATATAAATGAAATAATCTCCTTTACATGACAGACCAGAATAAGTAAAGCACTTATTTTTAAA
Organism: Spilogale gracilis; assembly: GCA_004023965.1. NCBI lineage: Eukaryota > Metazoa > Chordata > Mammalia > Carnivora > Mephitidae > Spilogale > Spilogale gracilis. The sequence continues at coordinate 47,083 of PITA01004545.1, forward strand.
TAGTGATTAAAAATTGATGCCATAAATTAGAATATAGGGAAGTTTGCACGGTATTACAATCAATTAATTTAGCTGTAGTAATTTGGATGTGGACATCTGTGAAACTTGGAGTCATGGCTCTTTTTGAACGGAGGATCTGGACTGAATTTGGGAACAAAAAATAAACTCTAGAAAACCGTGTAAAAAACTGCAGAAGTCACAAATCAGAATGCAATCTTTCCATGTGATGGTTGTTTATTGTTCCAATGTTCTCTTCAACAATGCCTAACTTCATGCAGAAACTACTATCATTGATGTCATCCTTTCAAATAAAGGAAAAAGAAACTATTTCCTTTTTGTTCTTTCATATCATTCACTTTAAACTCATCACCATAACAACACTAGAAGAGTGGGAAAATCCAGAAAATTATTTTTGTTGGATTAACATAATCACTTACATTTTACTTTTGAGTAAAATGTATTATAAGTCTATTTATGTACTTATCTTTGCAAATTTCACAAGTTCAATCAGTTTAATTTGAATGTATATCCAAATATATGACAAGCAAAATTCTAATAGGATTATTTCAAAATACATTTATTTAAATATTATTCAATTTAATTGAGGAAATGTCTATCAGTTATTTCTTCATATTGAGATCTAATTCGGAAAACATATAAAAGGGCAGATTTATGTATTCAACATAAATGGAGTGGAAAATTTAGGTACTGTGAAATAATGGATTTTGCTTGCATCTGGCGACCATGGTTTTATTCAAGCTGTTTAACTGAGTCATTCAAATGGCTCATGATATACTTACATCATATAAAGTCATATTTAATATGTAAACATGTTTAAAGTACTTAAAACATTGACTGACATTGGGCATTCAATAAATACTACACTACCAATACTATTTCAATTAATTTCCTCTTTGAGTTTAAAATAGAGACAGATGTTGTCATTTGTATATGATATATGGTACCCCATCCATGGAATCATTCAGAATGATTTTAACACATTTTTTTTTTCCTTCTTGTTAGTAACATATGTCCCTGAATCAAATCTGGAGTTATTTAAGGTAATATCGTGCTCAAAAAAGTTTTTTTAAATCAATAGATTAGAGAGGCAGTTACCATCATGACTACATTTCATCCAATTAACAACTCACTGGTGTTCCACTTAGTAGCAAAAGGATAAAACACCCAGATATTTAAAAAAGGACCCACTTTTTCAAAGAAAATTTATTAAACAAATAGACTGATTTTGCAATAGATATCTAAGAGATTCCTCTGGAGAAAAAAACATGTAAATGTTTGCCTACTTTTCATTATGCAAAACAAATGTATTTAAAATAACTGAATCATTCAAGAATTTTAGCTGTCAATAAATCAATTAAAATACCAAAAATTCTAATTTAACTATAATTTAATTTAATTAATGTAATTGTGTGGATTAAGGAATCTTGGTTATCAGAATCTTCATAAAATCATGCTATAATGAAGCAAACCAAAGACTCAAGAAGTTACTAATTAGTGAAGTTATGCTTGAAAATACAACCCAGTCTTTTATTTTTTATATGCATTTGTATATAAAATAAAGTAACATTCTAAAAAAAGATAAGATAAATACACCGATAACTCATATAAACCAGAAGATAACCTTTATCAATAATAAATGAGGGTTGGAAGGAAGAAGAGATTATTGCATAAAACCAAGATATATTTCATTAACAATTTTTTTTAAGATTTTATGTATTTATTTGACAGAGAGAGAGAGATCACAAGTAGGCAGAGAGGCAGGCAGACAGAGAGGAGGAAGCAGGCTCCCACCAAGCGATGTGGGCATGGATCCCAGATCATGACCTGAGTCAAGGCAGAAATCCAACCCACTGAGCCACCAGGCACCCTCATTAACAAAAATTTAATCTATTTCAACTAATAGGAAAAATAAGATTGGCAGAGATTGGTTCTAAAAGTTTTTAAAAAAGCATTATAAATGGTATTATCTGCAAAGCAAAACCATATTATAGAAACTATAAATATATTATCATGCTGAAATACAGACTATTTAGATTATAAACATTAGAGATTCTCAATCTCCTATCTCATTAGTCTTGAACCCATTCACAAAATAGTATGGATCTTTCCTTCAAAACAGGTTTTCAGGGTGACGAGGTGGTTCAACCAGTTAAGCCACTGACTCCTAGAATTCAGCTCAGGTCATGATCTCATGGATTGTGGGACTGAGCCCCACATCATACTCTGTACTCAGCTGAGAGTCTGTTTGAGAATTCTCTTTGTCCCTCCCCCAACTAGCATGTGCACGCACTCTCTCTCTCAAATAAATAAATAAATCTTAATAAAAAGTGGTTCTCAAGATATGTTCTGATAAAAGGGATTTTTGTATTGATGGAGAAATCTTGTAAAGAAATTTTGGCATTGCAATATACAAAACAGTTATTGGAAATATGGGTGAACATGTATAATACATGGATTATTAATATTATATTACAACACATGATATATTCGATGGCATCAATCATTTATTTATTTGAGAGAGTGAGTGAGCAGGAGTGGGGGGGAGGAGCAGAATCTTCAAGCAGACTCCCCACTGAGTATGGAGCCTGATGCAGGGCTCCATCCCACGACCCATGAGATCATGACCTGGACTGAAGCCAAAAGCCAGTTGCTCCCCTGTCTCTGATTTTTATTCAATAAACCAACATATTTTGATCCCCTCCACCAAAAAAGAACAAAAGATTTGAGACTGGGTAAGTTTACAATTCAATGCATATAGCAATATTATCTGAGTTTTGGAAATTTTCATCTCACCATTCCTTCATTGTTCTAGAATAATGAGGTACTGCATCATTCTTTTTAAAGCTACTCTGAGTGACCTCACTGACCAGGCTATATTTTAAATACAAACTATATGCTCATCCTATCTGGTTTATGCAATCAAGTGTACATTTCAAAGCTATGTGAGGAGGATGAAGAGATGGAATACCAACTGTGCCTCCACCGTATCCCTCAGATCAGGAACATGTTCTGGAGCCTTAGCTGCCTTTTCTTCCTGAGCAAATGAAACATACCCTGTTCAAGCTTCCTTAAAATCGTTCTTATTATTTCAATAGGAATGTTTAATCATTCAAAACTTCATGATTTCTGACCTGAAAGAAAGCTAGTGAAGACCTAAATAGCGAATCTGAATTTCTTAATTTAAGTAATGGTACTGATTTTTCTGGTTTAGTTCTCAAGTGGTGTGAGCCAAGTCTCTGAATATCTCTGGGGAAACTGACCACTGAGGTATGGATTAACAATGGCTGGAGAGCAGGTCTTGAAGAACAGAAGTACCTATAATCTTGCACAGCCTTCTCTGAATGGCATTTGATATATCCCCCCCATTATTATATCAAATTTACAAGTAGAAGTAAAACAAACCCTAAGAGATTGTGATTAACCATACTCGATAGTTTGAGAAGCATTATTATAACTTTCTTAAATTAAGCATGACTTAAACATTTTCTAGTACTGATTCATATTAAAGGCAGTTATCATAGCATACCTTTTTATTGCATTTGCAAAGCAAATGCATCATGGTAAGCTGTTACTCCTTTGCTCCTTTTCTAATCATGAACTCTATCCTTCACCTACCCCCCATTCACCACTGTGTCCTTATGGAATACTGCAGAGCCTATTTTTGTCATAGGCACAGTTATCTCCTTGAAATGGGACAACAGAAGATGAATAACAAAGATTATTTTAATGTTCCACCTTAAATTGTCTAGATAGATAATCAATGATTGTGGAAATCATAGAGAAGTGACATTTCTCCATTCCACTACTACCAATAATTTCCCTAGTGACAATTCTCATTCCTTGAAATGTTCAGTTTACTTAACTTGGAAATTTTTAAATTGCATGAAAATTACCTCCATTAGATTCAAACACAATTATTCTAAGGTTTTGAAAACTTTTTGAAATTAACTATAGACTTGTCACATTATAGCTTTCTCTGGAGACTCCTAGATCTCTATACTCAAAGGGCCTTGTACTTACCTATATCTATCATTATGCTTTGGTTTCAAAGAAGAGTGACTCTTGGTGTAATTTTTCTATGAATATAGGAACATGAGAAGACCTCCAGCAATTACCATATGCAGGGAGGGGGAAGTGAGAAAGGAGACTTCAAAGAACTTGCTTTGAAATGGCACCAAGGCGGGCAAGAAAATTTGTTGAGGCTTTGAGTGCTTGCCTTCCTAAATATAAACTGCAAGACCCTGAGCCTATCTCCTGAAAACTCAGAAATCCTTTATTCTCAATGACAGATTTCAAAAATTATAATGGTTCTATGTCTATATCTTAGGGCTTCTGTGAGAATCTTATAAAAAAATGACTATTAAGTCATTTTGAAAATTATTAAGCAATATTCACATAGCAGTTATTATAATTAAATCAAGAATTGCTCAAAACCACAATAGTTTTCCGCATCCAAGCCACTAATATTTATTACACAAAATCCCTATCAATAAATGTTCTGTATCCTCACAAATCTTTCTTCCTTTATTAGAACTACCTCTTTAATAGTAAAACATGAAAAATTTAGAGATCCCATTTTAGCATATATGCTAAGCAAAGGGATCTTGATTAGAGTGATAAAATGCTGAGTGCAAAACATACTCTTTAAACACTGGTACAATTAAATCACATTGAAGGCATATTAAAATACAAAGAATATTATACTATTACATTTATGGACACATATTATATTTCATTTGCTGCCTTAAAAATATTTTGCAAAAGGCCATTTATAACACCAGTGAAAAGAATATCCAACTGTGGTACTGAGTATTTAACAGCAAGAATGGTAAAAAATAAATAAATAATAAATAATAAAATCATAACAAAGGCCATAAATATGTAATCCTAAATTATAACATCCTGTGAAAACTAGAGTATCCAGGAGTCATCGACCTTCTGAAAACTATAAAGTCTTCATAGATTTTATGGCAAAACACCTCTTTTCCTATCTCTGACCTTACCAAAAATACTGTATTTTTTAGAAATAATTCATCATGGAATTTTAGTAGCCTAAAAGGGGATAATATGTAGTAAATATGAATCTTTCAAAAATAGCTCCAAAAACACAAGACTTTTCTATAAAATGAAACTACCATATGCCTTGTACAACATATATGTTCAATAAATGTGCTGTTTCTGCAATGAATTCTTCATCCTTAATGCAAACAGTCTCCTCAACTTTAAAAGAAAAATAACTTCAAAATCACATATTAGCATAAAGATATAAAATCTTAATCAAGTAATATTGACTAGGGCATATAATTGATTTAGGGCATATAATTCAACTGTGCTCAACTGAGAGCTTGTCCTCCCATGAAGCATCCCTTCTGTGAGGAGCTGGCTGGCCTGACAGCAGGACAGTGTAAAATAGCTAGAGTATTCAAGGTCAGACAACTCATCTGAAAATTTCATACCATACATATCAACCTCTGAAAACTCTATAAGGAGAGCTAAAATAAACACAACTATGCCAAAGGATTTTTACATAGCGTTACCTTATTCACCTGCCAAAACAGTCCTGTCAATAACAAATGTTTATCGCCATTGTACAGATGAGGAAACCAACTGTCAGAGACAGTAGCTGTTAGCATAAACTTTAGTAAAAAATTAATTGTACTATAAAAATAAGCTGGTAAAATATGTTCTTCCTCCAAAAAGTACTCCCAGTATGAGAAATAGGACAAGTATAAGGATTACTGCAGTACAAAGCAGAATATATCTGCTACAGGAAAAATGAAGATAAAGAACTAAAAAGCTTTAAAGACAACACATTTGTATTTTATTTTACTATTTTTATTTTTACTTTTTTTTTTTTTACAATTTCCTTTTCCTTTTTAATGGTAGATAGGTGTGTTGGTGAGAAAAGACTTCATGGAGACAGATTTAAATGAAAATTAAAGAATTGGAACAGAAGGATAGAATAAGCAGGAGTTCACAGCTAGAGGTGGAAATGTATGGGATCTTTTTTAGAGAAGAATACATAATTCATTTTAGCTTGAAATTAGGTCATGTTTAAAGAAAACATGTGAGACAAATTAAAAAAAAATAGATCAGGGGTGAAATTGTAAAGACCATGCACAGGCAGGCAAATATGTTCATACATTTTGGGGAGAAGCAGTTGGGTTAGAGGGCTGACATAATTAAAGGTATTCTTTGACAAGATAAATCTGTCTTTAGGGAGTTGTCTGGATTGAACAGGAAACACTGGATTAAGAGGAAAATCAAGGGACACCCAGGTGGCTCAGTTACTTGTCCGCCTTCAGCTCAGGTCATGATCTCAAGGACTGAGCCCCACATCAGCTTCCCTGCTCTCCAGAAGTCTGCTTCTCCCTCTCCATCCAGTCCTCCCCCCCCCCCGTTCCTGCTCACTCTCTCCCCTTCGCTAAATAAATAAATAAGTAAATAAATAAATAAATAAAATCTTTAAAAAATATAACAATTAGGGACTTCTGGAAAAAAATAATCAGTTGCTACATTAGATATAGTGATGTCTTGCCATTTTACTTCTCAAACTTATTTATCCTGCTCTTGGGAAAGAAGTTGGAATGCTGGATTTGTATTTGGGGTTCAGATGTATATGCCTTTTTCTTTTTGCTTCCTTCTTGTGCATGTACAGTGATACAGAAAAAAAAAAAAAAACATGACACTGAACAGCTTTAATTGTAAGCTCTAGAATACAAAAACATCCTCACAGTATTTGGAAAAACGAATAACATAAAGCAGAAAATAGGTAAGTGCCCAGAGATTTTTTTATTTAAATATTAAAATGAGTGGCAAATGTTAACATTTTGTCGAGAAAAACTGCTTTACTCAGCAGTTAAAAACTAGCATATTAATTGACCAAATGAAAGCCAAGTTTTTCAGGATGTTTCCCCAACTTTGTTCACTTCAAGAATGTGTTTGAAAGCCTCCTTTAATTGTTTTCCATTTTTAATCATCACACTTAATTACTAAGCCATTTTGAAAATTATTCAGCATTTTAGGTTTGAAACTACCCAGTAGGGTGTCTATTTTTGCATAGAAAATTACTATGTGAGAGCACCCAATTTAATCTACCATATACGCTAAATCAATGCTTAAGAGAAGAAAAAAAACTTTCTCTTAATCTTTTCAGTTCTTTCAGTTAATAAAACAAGTAGGCGTACTAGTTGGGCTAAATATGCTTTAAAGAGAGATTTCTGCAGGTGAAGTGACAAAAGCTTGCTGGGTGCTTTATTATGCATTCTTTTCTTTATATCTAAGACGACTCTAAGGTTTATACAAAATGGTATTTCCCTTTTAGGTGTGCATCATAACACTTCGAAGGAAAGATGGCATTTCCAGACAAGTCTTTCATCCTGTGACAGCCAAATTATTCTCTTCCAGATATGCTAAAACAACAGATTTTCATTTTGTTCAAGGCCTTACATCATCGTTAAAAACCCTTTTAGAATTTGTTCCAGTCATCAAAAATGCGGAACTAGGAGAGAGAATAAACACCGAGGTACCAATATCACACCATCTCAGAAACAGAATTCAAACCTTTGAAAAAGCATGTGCAATTACAGAGAACCTTCTCACAGTAAACAGCAAAGCCAAGGTCTTACAAATAAATGGAGTAGGCAGCTTATGGGATGTGATTAGAGGGGCAAGCCAGATGCTCCTATCTAAAAATATCTCTCCCGCCTGTTACCTTTAGAATTTATTCCTTTGCATCATGGAGGCTTTTTGATCGACAAGAGACCCCCATTAAAATGTAAAAACTCCTGGGAGATGCAGAGCCTTAATCTTTTATCAACTATCATCTTAGTGGACTAGTTGGAATGAAACAAGAAATAAAATACAGCTTTGGAAAATAAGTACAGAAACAAGATAAAGGAAAAAGGGATATGGGCAAGAGTAAGAAGACCCTGAAATAGAAACTTCTATAGTTCACAACTTTGTTTGGCACCAGTTCTGAGTAAACTGGGTACCTGTATATGAAAGGCTTTTAGACTCAAATTTAATGCTATTCAATAAATATATAAATATATAAATAAATAACTGAACAATTTTCTACAAAAATATATTTTGGGGGGCAGAGGGAGACAGAGAGAGAGAATCTTTGTTTTCTTTTTTTTTTTTTTTTTTAAGATTTTACTTATTTGACAGAGAGAAACACAGCCAGAGAGGGAACACAAGCAGGGGGAGTGTAAGAGGGAGAAAAGCAGGCTTCCTGCCGAGCAGGGAGCCCGATGTGGGACTCGATGTGGGACTCGATGTGGGACTCGATGTGGGACTCGATGTGGGACTCGATGTGGGACTCGATCCCGGGTCTCTGGGATCATGACCTGAGCCAAAGGCAGTCGCTTTACCAACTGAGCCACCCAGGCGCCCCGAGAAAGAGAATCTTAAGCAAGCTCCACACCTACCACAGAACCCTACTCGGGATTCAGTCTCACAATCCTGAGATGATTATTTGAGCTGAAATCAAGAATCAGATGCTTAACCCACTAAGCCACGCAGGCACTCTTGAACAATTTATATTTAACGGAAGAATCTAGTGATTAAAAGAAATACACTGGGACCTTGTTATCTAGGTCTAAGTTCCATTTACTTTCAAATGACTATGGAAACTTAGTTAATCTTGGTAAACAAGATTATGATATGAAAAGCAAAATAATAATGCTACCATAGGATTTCTGTAACTATTAAATTAGGTGATGTATATAGTGACACAAAATAACTATATTTAAAGAAAATCAGATTTGTCTGTAACTCAAATAGTTGTGCATGTTTCGATTTAATACAAAGAATTCCTTCAGAAGTTGGTATTTTCTCTCCTGCATCTGTGACATCCTAGAGCAGTGCTGTATAATCAGAAGGAAGGTTTGAATCCAGATTTTGTCACCTAATAGCTAGGAGATTTTAGCACTTTGTTCAACCTTTACAAATGTTAATTTCTTCATCTATATAAGCACTATCATTATGCTATGTCATGCAAGAGTTTTAAAAATAAACTTGAGACACCTGATGTATAGTATCTACAGTTAGGGAACATAGTGCTTTCACAATAAAAGTTGTGGTATTTTTTTATTCTTAGGATTATTACTTAAATGAAAATTTCAGATTCTGTTCTGGGAAAATAACTGCTTTCTCTTTATATATTAGATCATTGTATACAGTTGGTTAAACAGTGTTGTTATCTTAATGTTTTATAATACTAAGTGGCAGAATTTAAAAATGTAAAACAGGCTGACCACAGACATGTATCCACAAAAAAACTTCACTATAAAGTATATACACAGCACTGCCAGGGCCTTGACAAGGAAAATGAACATTCAAGACGGTGATCATGTGGACTTTTTTAAATGATTAAAACCATGTGAAGAGCTTAAAATTGTCTACTTAACAACAAACAGCTCCTCTTCCACAAGCTATCTATCCATCCATCTGTCATATGGTATGGGACAGGTTTTCCCATTGTGTATTTATTTTTTCTCATTACTAAGGATAGCTGGTTGAATGTGAATTTTCTATCAGATTTACTTAACCCCTGGCTTGTAAGCAAGAAAAATATTGAATTTTATCATTTAATTTATTTTTCTCAGTCTTTACTGGGTAAAATGTCTTCCATTCTGCCCTGTTTCTTGGTTGCTGGTAAAGCCCTAGAGCATAGTGCAATGAGCTCTTAACTTATTCTGCAAAGCCTCTAGTCTAGCACCACATATAAATAGATAATTAGTAAATGCTTCATCATGATTAAGGATTTGGATTTAAATGCTTATTTATTCCCCCCTCCCTCTTTTTTGATTTTTCACAGCAGCAGAAATACATACTATTTGCTCATGGTGATAGTGATGGTATTACAATTGAAGTGTAGATATATAGGGACACATTCAAGTGAAAGTCTCCCAAAGCAACCTGGATTGAAAGGTGTCTTGGGGGATGAGGAAAATGGCATATATTTCACTCAGCCATAGGGAGATCTCTTTCACACCAGAAAGAGTGAATGCTGACATAATAGGACTTGTAACTTCAAATAAGGAATAAGCAGCAGTCACAAATGAAATTGTCATCAAAGACCCTGTTAACCTGGGTGATCATTTTAAATGCTGGGGGGGGGGGGACCAAAGTAAAGATGAGTGTGTCTGAGCAAAATGGTCTCCCAGTGCCTCCACTACCTAACTGTCAGTATCCATAAGGACACAGACCTCAAAACACCAAACTAGGACTCCCAACAAAAACAGAATTGATGGTGCTTTCTAGCTTTTCCCATAGCATCTGTTTAGAAAGAGGGGGAGATTGAGGATTCCACTTTCCTGATAACCACCTTAATTTCCTCATACCCCTTTTAAATGTAGATACAGTTTCCATCTTCTAAGTGCCTGCAAGGATCTAGCTATTTAAAAGAAAAATTCAAAGGAGAAGGTGAATTTGTAGTTAATCTTCTCCCTATAAAATAAACATGGAACGGGGTGTAATTAGTTCTTTCATCAGTTACTAGAGATGATTTTAACTCAAGGAAGGGTGCTCCTGTGCTAAGGAGCAAACTGGCTTTACTGGTCTGGTAACACTGCAAGTCATCTCCCTTAATTTCATTGCATCTTCTAAACTTCTTCCCATGGATGAACAGCGCACATGGTTCTGCACAGGCTAATTTCTCTTTCATGAAATAGCGAGGTGCTGACGGCACACTCTAGGGTACAGATGCTTCTCCAGCAAAAGCACAGTGGACTGTGGAAGGCTCCTTGGGCAGTAATAGATACAAATCCTGCTTCCCTGTATTTACTGAGTTATGTTCAACCTCCTGCATCTACAGCAATATTGTCCTAATTATTCAAGCTGACATTTCCCACTACCATGTTATTTTACAGCCCCAAAGACATGTTTTAAAAAGTAGTGTAATAGTTTGTTCCAAGTACTTCAAAGTACCTAGCATATCAAAGGTGCTCTAGAAATGTGTTTCTTATTCTTATATTCTATTTTTTTTCTCATTCATCTCATCCAAAATAAAATCCTTTTCATAACAGAGTGAAATCGTTGCCCCAGGGGGTAAACAGTAACATGAAGCCAAAGAAATGTAAAGTATTAAATATAAGGTCACAGATTTAAGGGATACTAATTATATGCTATAACTTACCCTCTATCTTGGCTACTTATGGAATTCTGTGGTGTGAAAGCAGGAAGCACCAAAACAGATAACCAGATTTACGATTTTTGAGAAAAGAAAAGTTAAAACCAGAATGGGTATGCATGAACATGTACATATAGACTGTAAGGACCTAGTTAGCCAGAGACAATGGGGATGTACATTATCAACACTTAGGACCAGGTGGGAGCACTCATATGCCCTTAACATCAGGGATCTTGAACAATGGAAATGCAAATTAACGTTAGGTAGCAACATGACTTTAGTCAACTTGTGACTTGGGGATTTGCCCTATAAAAGCTAGCGTGAGAAATTAGTGGGGGGTTGTTCTCTCCTTAGAGACGAGCCTGACCCGGGTCAGTAAAATTCTCGATGCTTGGTGCAAAATAAAGCTTTGCTTGACCTTCGCTTTTGTATCAGCCTTGTTCCTTTGACCATGGACCCTAACATAGACATGTGCAATAGGCATTAGAGCTTACAAAGTTCTGCTAGTAAAGAATAATTACCAGTAGGTAAATATTTTTATGCAAAAATGCTAATATTGAAGCCACATGCCACGATACGGTAATTATTTACCCTATGCTCTTTCATGTCATGGATCTAATAGGATTTGTTCATGCCTGCACCCCCAGTGTTTACAATGCCTGGAACTTAGTACATGCTCAGAAATAAATGCTGAATCAGTGACTGAACACTCCCCTACATTTTTTTTTAAAGATTTTATTTATTTATTAGAGAGAGAGTATGTTGAGTGGGGGGGAGGGGAGAAGCAGAGGGAGAGAGAGAATCTGAAGCAGACTCCACACTGGGCACAGAGCCTGATGTGGGGCTTGATTTCATAAAACCAAGAGTCAGAGTTTAACTAACTGAGGAACCCAGGCACCCCGTCCACTATATCTCTTAACCACAAATTTGCCAAATTTAGTATATATATGTTATATACATACACTTATACACTTATTCTCAAAATTTCTTGGCAAATAATCTATAGACTTACTGTTGTAAAAATATTACACAAAATATTTCTAAATGCATCAGTGTTTCTGTCCTTCCTTTGGTCTGCTCTTTTCTTGTGTGCCAATCCTCTACCTTGCACCCACTAATAGCAATGGGAGGGGTACTAGTGTCACATGCTCATGACTCATTTATCATTTCCACTCCTCTTGCCAACAAACCTATTGTGTAGTGTATGTTTGAAATAGCTTTCTTCAGAGTAATTTTACCTAGTATACCTAGTATATGTACTTTCTCCTTAGGTTCAGAATTCTGTTGGGTGAGATACACTAAATGGAGGATAAGGTAATTGAATCATAGAAAATCACGAAAAACTCACTCTCTTTCCCGAGGAGATACTGGAAGGCATAACAGTGATCTTCACTTTCCCTTTCCCTTTGACTTATAGTAGGTCTACAGTTTCAGCAAACCAAATGGAATTTCAGGGACACATACTCTATCACAATGTGGTCAAGGCTCAACATCAAGTGAAGAAACCTCTGGGCCAGTAGTTCAGAAGAATGGGGTTAGGCAGTAGCATCTGCCAAGTATCAGGAGCTGAGGCAACCTTAAAAGAAGACAATTGTCTACTTTAAAAAAAAAAAAGTCTCCAAGTGCTGCTAGCCCATGTCTTATGACACTTGAGTCTCTCTCTATATGGATACATGCTATATTTATATGTCTAAACTTATATGCATACATAATCATGTATGTGAATATATAATCTCACAACAACCTTGCAAGATAAAAACTATTTTCTCCACTTTATTCAAAAAACTAGTATTTAGAGAGATGAAGTCCTTTGTACAAAGCCATCCTGCACTGCTTTCAAACTTAGGCCCATGACTCTGAACCCACTACTCTGCACTTGCTACATTGACTCATACTAAGTTTTAACCTAAATATTGAATGGGCTGAAGCTAATGGAAAGAGCACTTTCTGGGTTGTTACAAGGACCAAACATTAACTTGCATTTCACTATGATGCTTCAAGGGTGCTGGAGTGTTTCCACAAAGGCAACCTGAGCCCCTCCACACTGCCTCCTTATGGAAAGCTCTGCTGTGCATCACTGTAGGGGGCAGCTCATAGATCCAGCCTGGGCTCTAGTACAAAGTGTAATATCCCAAGAGCATCCTCTCCCTGTCTCACAGACAATTCCATCAGGCACCCCCTCCCAAACCTTCTCTCCCTCTGATCAAGTATCTTACATCACAACTCAGAATGCTATCTATACTTCCTTGCTCAAAAGCATGTCAGCAACTAACAATGATCTGATTAAATTATATAACAAATTAAAATTCAGAATGAATTGAGGATTCACTAGTAGAACTGTGTGAGAGAGAGAGGAAGGAAGGGAGGAAGGACACTGGTCATCCAGCTCTACAGGATTCCCAGTGATAGTAAACTTACTCTCCTAATGAGTTATTTGTTTTTTCTTTTTTGTTTTTTGGGGGTTTTTTTGGTAAGATTTTATTTATTTATTTGACCCAGAGAGAGATCACAAATAGGCAGACAGGCAGGCTGAGAAAGAGGGGGAAGCAGACTCCTGGCTGAGCAGAGCCCGATATGAGACTTGATCCCAGGACCTTGAGATCATGACCTGAGCTGAAGGCAGAGGCTTAACCCACCCAGCCACCCAGGCGCCCCAAGTTCTTTCCATTTTTAGGACATTTAAGAGTAATTATTAAAATATTATTCACATTTAAATAAAATTGGCTGAAATCTGCCCCCCAAACATTGGCAGAAAGACTTCAACATAACTGTTTTTCAAGGTTCATCAAACATCACACATGCTTCAATGTAAGGTGATCTTTTTCCGAAAACTATCCCTCAGAACAAAAGAAATTGCACTATGCTGAGCATTTTTAGAATTCTTTCATGTTGTGAGCCCTGTTTGAGGAAGGCACATCACCTTTGATAATATGAATCAGTCTCCATTTTGGATGCTTACAGAGGTCTAGGAAACAAACTGAGGGTTACTGGAGGGGAGGTTGGGGGGAAGGGAAAATTGGGTGATGGCCATTAAGGCGGGCTCATGATGTAATGATTACTGGGTGCAGCCGATGAATCACTAAATTCTACCTCTGAAAATTAAAAAAAAAAAAAAAAAATTCAAGGGACAAAATGTAGCTGGTGTGGCAATGAGGTAAAGAAACCAAAGGGATGAATGAAAACTGATTGTTCTCTTGTTATGCAAATCTAAGAACACAAGGGCTATGCTTCCTTACTCTTGCTCACTGAGTCAGCCCCATTACCTACAACAGTGCCTGAAGGCAAGAATGTGCTCAAAATGCATTTGCTGACTAAAGGAAGGAAAGGAAATGTGGTAATTACTGTTTGAAAAAAAATTTCTTGTGAGAACATCAGCCTTAGAAAGAACCATCTCTCCAGTAACTTGACAATGGATGATGTGTTATAACAGCTGTAATTTAAATGTTACAGTAGAAATCTGATTATTTCTTATATCCCTACATGTTCATATACTCAAATAAGTTGTTGTTTGTTTTCCAGGGAAACAAGGATTATTTTTATTTGGGGTAGCATTATAGATATTTCAGTTTATGAGGAATTTAAAACCTTAGCTTCCAACTTGGTGTATTTTTAGAATGCATCTTCTGTTTCCACAGAGGACTACTCATAACCCATGATTTTGATTCCTTAATAAATCGTTGAGTATGTGGCACCCAGAATTTAATGTAACAGTTCTTTGTACTTAGAGCATGGAGTGGGGTTTTTTTATCTCCCTTATTTTGGAAGCTGTATGCTGACTAAAGTAGCTTAAAATTGCATTTGCACTTTGGCAGTCACATCACACTCTTGACTAATATCCAGACTTTCAGCAACTAAAATCCCAACATCTTTCTGACATGTGCTGATAAGCTTCATAATCCTCCAACCACACTAGTGCCACAGCTACACTGAACTCTATTTTCACCCTTTACTTTTGTCCATCTTACCAGATAGCCTTCTGAGTACTACACCTCCAAGTTTCACATAATCTGCAAATGTGATGCCTATTAGCTACCTATGACCTAACTGAAGTTTTTTATAGAGAAAGCAAATGAAGATACATGCCTTGGTGGGTGCCATGAAGTACAAACTGATCCTCTCCTAAAGAAATATCAGTCAGAGATATTAAATACTTCAAAAAAGCTACTATGGAATGAACTGTGTCTCCCCAAAATTTTATGTTGAAGCCCTAACCCCCAGTGTGATGGTGTTTGGAGATGGTACCTTTGGGAGATAATTAGGTTTAAATGACATCCTGAGGATGAGGCTCTCATGACAGGATTAGTGCCTTATATAAAGAAGAGATACCAAAGAGCTTGGTGTCCTGTCTTTCTGCTCTTGAGGACTTGGGATGAGGAAGCAATCTGTGAGACAGAAAGAGAGCTCTTACTAGAACCACACTATACAAGTGCCCTGGTCTTGGGACTTTCTTCCTTTGGAAATGTGAGAAAGTTCATTTCTGTTTGGAGAACACCCAGCCTATGGTATTACTTATGGCAGCTGGAGCTGACTAATACAAAGTAAAAACGAAGAGAGTTACTTGTAAGCTTGAGGGGAGTTCCTACACTTTTGATGATGGACTATTATAGGTTTGTATGAATAAAACAGGGAAGCATTTGTTACATATCATCCAAACAGAATTTCGTTCCCCAAAACAAGGAGAAATATGACTGATGATTAGAAGAGGAAGAATCACACATGAAGATGTATTCATGTTTAAAAGACCTCACCCAGTTTAAAGGCAGAAGAAATGAAATCCTTGAAAATAGTACAACTGAAGATGATGAAGAGGGATGGTCTAGTTGTAAAAGCAACTGGCTGAAATGAAAGCTAATGATGCAAAGAAAATCCTGGAGGTGGAGTATTAAAACTGGAGTATTTAGAATGACAGATTTATGAAGTAGTTTGGATAAGGACAAGAAATTCTATGACTAATTTCACTGCTTGCAAATAAGATCAAAGCAAGAAGGAAGTGCCATCAGGGAATAGCAGTGATATAGCAGGAGGGTTAATTTTCCATTTTCTTCATGGCATGCATTCAATTGTGTAAGACTGGAGATAAAGATGATGAGTCATTAACATGGACTTAAATGACTTTAATCTTATAAATTTATACTATATAGCAGTTAATATTTAAGAACCCATATATGTTTCCTCATATATCACATTAAAAAACAAACAAGCAAAACCACCTCTCCATTTTTTCCCTTACAAGTGCAATTAGGACATGTTCTTCATTGATGTATTTTTCTTTTAAGTTTTTGTTCTTTTATTTTTTTATGAAATGAACTAGATCTGAGAGCATTTCTATATTAGGCACACAGCTTTGCTGCTATTTTTAAGCTAAGTTAAACATAAATAGGAGATCTCCCCATTTCCATTCAAGTGTCACTTAGAGGAGTACTCACGAAAGCAAGTAGGTGGTTCTCTCTACAGAGATTCATCATGCTGTGTTTTATACTTAGACATTTTTCTCAGGAATGAAAACATTCAAATTTCCCATCCTATTTTCCGACTACCTTTCCTTTGAAAACTTGCTTTCTAGCCTAAACTCAACCTTGGTCTTTTCTTTCACTTTTAGGACCCAAATTAAATGATCACTTACAAATATTCCAATTTGTGGCAAGTTACTACCTACTTTAAAGTAAGACTATATGTGGGTTAACATAGTTTTAAACAACAGAATCACATCCTTAAATAAAAAATTCAGGAAATATTCAAATGATATTTTTTAAAGGACATGATAAAAAAATCTGTTTGAATATAGTATTCATCATATAACATGGGGCACACAAAAGAGCTGGAACATAGAGCTTCTGAAAATCTTAAGACTAGAGCAGGTGCCTTGAAATACATCTGATTTTAAAATTTTATTTTATTTTAAAGATTTTACTTATTTATTTGAGAGAGAGAAAAACAGAGACAGCACAAGCCAGGGCAGGGGCAGGGGGAGAAGCAGACTTCCAGCTAAGCAGGGAGCTGGATGTGGGGCTTGATCCCAGGACCCTGATAGCATGACTTGAGCTGAAGGCAGCCGCTTAACCAGCTGAGCCAACCAGGCACCTTGATTTTAAAATAAAAAATAAATAAATAAAACTAACATCCTATATCACCCTTTCCTATAAGGTATTTAACAATCATAAACTATGAACAAAGGCATTGTCTTAGTAAGATCATATATTTGGCCAATGGTAAGCCATCCATACAAAAAATATCAATTAAGAAATTACTTAAATAAGAGACGCATGGGTGGCTCAGTCAGTTAAGCAACTGCCTCCAGCTCAGATCACAGTCCCAGTCTGGCTTCCAGTACTGCATCAAGTTCCAGGCTCATCAGGGAACCTGCTTCCCCCTCTCTCTGACTGCCACTCTTCCTGCTTGTGCTCTCTCGCTCTCTCTCTCTCTGACAAATAAATAAATAAAATCTTAAAAAAAAAAAAAAAATTACTTAAATAAGATATTCTTTTGGCTTAAGAGCTTTGTATTTCAATCAATGAAACAGAAATCAACAGACTTTCTGAAGTACTTTAGATTTAATATCAAAACTTTTCCATAGTTTCTGAACCCATTTAACACTGAGGACTTTTATTTCATTCCTCAAATAACTCAGAATTCTGAAACAGCATCTAACATATCAGCATACTTATTAGGGAATGATTTTGACATTAAAAAGCCTAAAGCAAAATGTCCCAGAAAATTATTAAAAGTTTTGTTTGTGGATTGTCTTACAGCCAATAAAGATTGGTTCTCAGACTTTTGTAACTGAACTGAAATCTAAACACCTCTGATGTCCTAGTGTTCACTTAAAAAATGTATTTAATTGCAAACAGAGCTTTTGGTCATCAGCCAAAATTAGGTGTTAGTGTTCTATAAACCTATACAGAGGCAATTTAAAACAAAATAATAACAAAAAAATAGTTCTAATTTTAAAAAGTGACACATAATTAAATATTTCCAACCAATGCCATAACATCAGACCCCATGTGAATCAGAGTGCTTTCCTGACTATCATCAAAGTTATAACCTAGATTTATTTTATCTACTTACTTTCCTCCAGTAATTTTGAAAGTCCTGTAAAGAATTTATGATAGGAATTCAATCACCCCCCCCCCCCAAAATTTCAAAGGACCACAGTGGGTTCATGGAAGGAGATGATCTCTTGTTAATTAAATTTTGCCCAAGAAATAATGAAGGTCACTCTCACATTATTATTTACTTCCTTGGCTTTTACATGAATTTTACATGATTAGATTAGAAGCTCTACTATTCTAGCTATGGATGTTACAATTATTACTTTAACAGAACTTAAAATTGGGCAGTTAAGAAAAGAGAAAATAGCATTTGTTATAATTTTAATGCACCATGAGAATGAAAAAAATATTTTCCAAAGAAAATATGATCACTACTGTAACTCCTAATAACAATGTTCAATTAACTTGTAAAATTCTAAAAGTAACGCTGATTATTTTTTTCAAATTATTCAAAAAACATACATGTTTATCCATGGCTGGCTTGGTTTCTATGGAAGGTTAAACTACATTGACTATCAATTGGTAAAATAAGGAGAACATAATGCAATTTATTTGTCAGGTCTAAAAGTTCTCAGTTGTGGAAAATTCATTCATATACATATACACACACATAGATATATGTGTATGTATTTAAAACATCTGTATATATTCTAGTTGTTATTTCATTAACTGATTTACACCAACATTAACATAACTGTAGTACAACAAAACTTTACCATTTCTATTTTTCTTTAAACAACTATATAAACTTAAAATAGAACCGAAAAAGAAACACTGTGATATATTTTAAAGCATGGACTCAAACATTCCCTTGGTCAACATGGATACAGTTAAAGTGTATTATGCTAAGAGAAATAAGTCAATCAGAGAAAGACAAATATCGTATGATTTCATGAAGCTATGAAACTTAAGAAACAAAACAGATGAGCATAGGGAAAGAAAAAGAAAAAAAAGAGAGAGAAAGAGGCAAAACATAGAAGAGCTCTTAACTACAGAGAACAAACGGAGGGTTGCTGGAAGAGAGATGGGTAGGGGAAGAGCTAAGTGATAGGTGGGGATTAAGGAGGGCACTTGTGATGAGCACTGGGTGTTATAAATAAGTGATGTATCACTAAATTCTACTCCTGAAACCAAACTTAACCAAACCAGAATAAAACATATACTCCACTGGTATATCATTTAAAGGATGTTATAAAAACAAGCAGAGTTCACTATTTATTTATGTCACATGGAGATTATAGTCCTGAAATAAGGTCCGTTAGACTTTGAGCACAATGATCAAGAAACAAGTTACTTTAGCCTCAACATATTTCCCAACAGACATATTACCTGATTTTAACTAGTTATTAGGTAAACTGACAAATAAATGGAATTGTTAAGAAGTTCTCATAGGGAGTATTAGATGTCTATGTTCTTTTCAAATTTAAGATTTTTTTTTCATTTTTTTAAATTTAAATTCAATTAGCCAACACATTAGTTTCAGCAGTACTGTTCAATAATTCATCAGCTGGGGGCACCTGGGTGGCTCAGTCATTAAGCATCTGCCTTTGGCTCAGGTCATGATCCTGGAGTCCTGGGATCAAGCCCCGCATCAGGCTCCCTGCTCAGCAGGAAGCCTGCTTCTCCCTCTCTCACTCCCCCTGCTTGTGTTCCCTCTCTAGCTGTGTTTCTCTCTGTCAAATAAATAAATAAATCTTAAAAAAAAAATAATTCATCAGTTGTATAGAATACCAAGTGTTCATCATATCATGTGCCCTCCTTAATGTCCATCCCCCAGTTACCCCATCCCTCTACCCACTTCCCTTCTAGCAACCCTCAGTTTGTTTCCTCTGGTTAAGAGTCTCTCATGTTTTTTCTCCCTCTCTAACTTCCCATTCAGTTTTCCCTTCCATCCCCTATGATCCTCTGTACTCTTTCTTATATTCCATAAATTAAAGGAATATTTAAATTAAGCTAATAAAATTTATTATTTTTTAGAAGATTTTATTTATTTATTTAAGAGAGACAGGAAGCAAGAGACAGGGTGCAAGTAGAGAGGGAGTGGCAGAGAGAGAGGGAGAAGCAGACTCCCCACCGAGGAGAGAGCATCCAATGCAGGCCTTGATACCAGAACCCTGGGATACTTAAGCGACTGAGCCATCTAGGCACTCCAAATTAATGTAATTTAAATGTTCATCCAGTGTAAGTCTGCACAGCCTAAAATATCAAGTATTTTTACTTGGACAGAAATGAATCAATTGAATCAACTGAGAAAAGTAGCATTAAATTATGTTGACCAAAAACTTTGATTATAAGTTGTGATGGTCTTCATTAATAAAAATTATAGCGCAAGTAATTACTTAATAATATATTAGATAAAACAGATTCATCAGAGAAAGGGATAATGAGAAAGATCTTCCATGAATATAGTTTGGTGATAGACTTAACCTAGAGTTCCAATATTCTGAAGACATGATCACTCTCCTAAATTCCCATTAAAGCAGAGAGGGATTGGGCACCTGGGTGGCTCAGTCAATTAAGCATCTGCCTTCAGCTCAGGTCATGATCCCAGAGTCCTAATTTCTTTTTAAAGATTTTATTTATTTGACAGAGAGAAACACAGCCAGAGAGGGAACACAAGCAGGGGGAGTGAGAGAGGGAGAAGTAGGCCTCCCGTGGAGCAGGAAGCCCGATATGGGGCTCCATCCTGGGTCTCCAGGATCATGACCTGAGCTGAAGGCAGTCGCTTAACCAACTGAGCCACCCAGGCGCCCTGCACTGTGTGTTTTCTATGGCTCACTCTACTGGAATGGGATGACTTCCTGGTGGGGGGAGGGGATTTGTTCAGAATTCTAACAGACCTTCAATTAAGGAATTTTTCCTTTTAATCTCAAGTCCTTTCTTGGTAAAATTCCCTTCCAGTTTCAGAATGACAGACAAATGTATATTCTAAAAATATTCCTTCAATTATCTGGACAAAGCACCTATATAAATATATTTTTGAAGTAAAAGTGTATGTTCAAGGTTAATAAACATCATAATTTTTTTGAGTGAGAGATTTGGGGCACATGTAAAATCAAGGGCATTACAGAACGAAACACCTTGTATCTGCCTAAATATCAAATAAAAATCTAAAACTATTAAATATGTATTTTTTTTCATCTATTACAGATAACACATTAAATAATTAGAATAAGCAAATAAATTTCTGCAC
The DNA here is from genome assembly GCA_004023965.1 of Spilogale gracilis. NCBI lineage: Eukaryota > Metazoa > Chordata > Mammalia > Carnivora > Mephitidae > Spilogale > Spilogale gracilis. Next base: position 68,483 of record PITA01004545.1, read on the forward strand.
ATTTTGGACAAAAAATGTCAATGTTTCTTTTTAGAAATAAAGGAAAAATAAACCATTGAAAATTCTTTATACATTGTAAATACTCTTATATTCTGAAGGGAAATAACACAAAAACTATAAAATAAAGTCAGTTTGATGCTATGCAAAGCATAAACTTAAAAACTGAAGCACACCCATTACTAGATATTCTTATTTTAAATTCTCTTTTAATTAATATACTGAAACTGGAAACTGCTATCATGTATAAACTCTTGTAATCATTCCAGCCAGTCTAGCCTCTCACTGAATTATTCTAGTAGCTTATTCTTTTAAAGAGCAAATTCAAAATAATTTTATGATGTCAAAAAATAAACTGACCATCTCTACATCTGCTCTCATCTTCCCTTAGACATTTCCCTTCCCCCAGGCTTTTCCCTTGATTTATCCAATTTTCATCTTTCGTCACTAGCATTTCTGTGCCACTTTTTCTCACCACTCCATATGCTTAGGAAGCCTTCCAGATTACTGCATCAAGCTATTGCAGCCTCCCCCATATAGCACCAAAAAGCAACCTGCTCAAACATTCCAATTATGACCTTTTACAAATCTTGATTTCTCCTATTTATATTAAATTGTTCTACTTTTTTTTTTCCCACTTGGGGCCATCACACCTTAGATCAAAAATGTATTATTAATTGATTGCAGAAGGTTTCATAATTTATTTATTGTAATGCTTATGAATGAATGATTAGTTTTAATCACAGCAACTCATTATGTCCTAATAACATGGTGAAGGTGATAACACTATTACCATATTAATAGAATAATCTGATTATTTTTAATGTCAGCTGTAGTTACTCTAGTAAAGAGAAGATTAAATATGTAAAAACAGATGTATACATTCTTACATAAAAATTAAAATATATTTCTTCAAAACATACAAGTCAATGTCAAGTTACAAATGAAGGAAGGGAAGCTAGAAATTCGAGGCCAAGGAGTACTTTAAATTTTTAGAATTAAATTCAGGTCACCTAAATTCTTTTGAAAATGTTCTCATGACTAATTTATGCCATGAACAAGGAAACAGCTAAACTGTACACCATATTTTAAAAATATTTATTATATATGTATATGGTACTTATTTCTTGACATAAGGATTAGAGGCATTAAGCAAGAAAAGATCTGATTCTTCTTCCATCTCTATAATTCAACACACACAAACTCTGGGCAAGTCCCTTATGTCTGAGTTGTGGTTCTCTCATTTCACAAATAAGGATAGTAATGATTTCCCTGCTTACCCTACTTACTGTTTAAGTTGTTTCAAGTATCAAATGAGATAACATAAAAACATTTTTTATAAAAATAAAATAAAATTAAAACAAAATATTACAACACACTTATTAGAATGGCCAAAAGCTGGGACACTGACAACACCAAATGCTGGTGAAGATTTGGAGCAAGAGGAACTGTCATTCATTACTGGCAGGACTGAGAGATGGTATAGCCATTCTGGAATGCAGTTTGGTAGTTTCTTACAAAGCCAAACATATTAATGCAATCTAGCAATTGTGCTCCTTTGTATTTTCCCAAAGGACTTAAAAACTTAAGTCCATACAAAAACCTCCACACAGATGTTTATGGCAGCTTTACTTTAAATTGCCCAAACTCGGAAGTGACCAAGACACCCTTCAGTAGGGGAATAGATAAACTGTGGTACTTCCAGAACCCAAAATATTATTCAGTGCTAAACAGAACTGAGCTATTAAGCTATGAAAATACATGAAGGAAACTTAAATGCGTATTACTAAGTAAATCCATCTGAAAAGGCTATATACTAAATGGTTCCAACTACATGATATTCTGGAAAAGGCAAAACCATGGACACAGTAAAAAGAGCAGTAGTTGCCAGGGGCTGGGGGTTGGGAGGAATGAAAAGGCAGACCACAGAGAATTTTTAAGGCAATGAAAATACTCTTTATAATACTATAGTAGTGGATACATGTCATTATATATTTGTTCAAACCCATAGAATAAACAACACCAAGATTGAACCCTAATGTAAAAGATGGACTTTGGGTGACCATGATGTGCCAATGGATATTCACCAATAGTAAAAAGGTACCACTCTGGTGAGGGATGTTGATAATGGGGGAGGTGATGCATGCATGGGGGCAGAGGGTATATGGGAAATTTCTTTATCTTCCCCTCAGTGTGAACCTAAAACTGCTATACTTTTGTTAATTTATACAGTTTATGTCCTGATATTATATATATATATAAAATTTATAACTAAATAACTATATATAGATATATGTATATGTATAGTTCATCTCTATGGTGGTTATAATGATATATACTCAGTGAGAACTGTTAATAATGATGGTTTTCTTAGGAAAATAGAATCACTTGTTAGGAAAAACTAAGATATCTTCCTTAGAATAAAATGAGAATAAAAGCAATTTTGTCTTAAAGCAGTAGAGAGATTCAAATATTTCTTAAATTCAGGTGTGCTCTAAATTTCTATGATTTTTAGATGGCAATTTTCTTAAGCTCCCTTCATAGTGACATAAAAACTATTCACAATAACTTTACTGCCCTACACCTTTTGTTACAGAGTCGTGAGGGCAAACCAGTATTCACAGATGCAGTGGTACACTCAATGGAATGTTCAGGAATGAACTCTATGGTGAAGAGGTAAAAAAATGAAAACAAGGGTGCCTGGGTGGCTCAGTTGGTTAAGCAACTGCCTTCGGCTCATGTCATGATCCTGGAGACCCGGGATCGAGCCCCACATCGGGCTTCCTGCTCGGCGGGAAGCCTGCTTCTCCCTCTCTCAGTCCCTCTGCTTGTGTTCCCTCTCTGGCTGTGTTTCTCTCTGTCAAATAAATAAATAAAATCTTTAAAAAAAATAATAAACTACTACAAACTCTTAGTTTTAAAAAAAAAAAATGAAAACCAGAGTGTGAAAAAGAGAAGAAAACTACAAACATACTCGGTATAGCATTGTTAGTAACTTAGAATCAGGAAACATCAGCAAATAAAATGCAATGGCATGAAGTCAAACATATAAACTAAAAGTGGCCCATATCCTGACCCCCAAATAAATGAAAATAAACATATCAAATGCAAGCTTTTAATGCCTAACTGAAAGAGCAATGTGAAAGAAAAGGAACAAGGCTGGAGGACTATCCCAAAATAGCTCCTGGTGTGATATTACAAAAGTAAGGTTTAAGGATTCAAGTAGACTACATTTTGTCAAACATGAGACAGATTCCAAGTTATGTTGGACGAAAAGCATCACCTCAAATAGTAACATGGATTTAAATTTCCATAATGCTGGAAAAAAATAAATAATTCTTTCAGTTCTAAATATGTATGTTTATTGACAGGTGCTATTTTTTGGTTTACTGATATCAAATTAATACAGTTATTTAACACAGCATAGTCCAATATAGTTGCTACTAGCCACATGTGACCATTTAAATTTAAGTTAACAAAAATTAAATAAAATCGAAAAATTAGTTCCTCAATCACACTAGTCACATTTAAACTGCTCAAGAACCATAAACCATAAGTGTCTATTGTATAGGTTAGCACAGATACAAAACATTTCTACCACTGCAGAAAGTTCTTTTGAACAGTACTGTTTTAATGTAATACAGTTTTCTCAAATATTCAGATGGATATTTCATAAGAGACAGGACTGTCTAAAATCATAGATAAGCCCAACATATAACTCTAATATTACTAATCACAACAGAAAAGCAAATACAAAGAAAATGTGCCACTTTTCCTTAGAATAAATGCTCTCAAAATTTAAATCAAACTAAATATTTTTATATCAAGGGTTTAATTTCTTCATTTTATTTTTACTTGTTAAACTTTATTATAGGATTTCACATTTACAGGATAATTAAAAGTCTTCGTGGAGGTGGGGTTAGGTTCTCCTTCAATGAATCCTGGCACATACTGCCATTTTAAAATTTGTACCATTCATTAGTCTGTCTTTATCATCTTTATAACCCTAGTACCTAGCATGTACTCAGTACGTGTTTGTGGAATGAAGGAGATTCTCATCCAGTTCTAACAGGAAATCATTCAGCATCTGCTTCAACACTTTCATTGGCAAGGGATTTACCAGCTCATAAGGAAAAGCATTCCATTTTTAACAGTTCAGTTAGAAAGAAGTTTCTTAATTACAGAAAATCCAAATTTACCTGCTTATATAACTTCCATTAATCCTACATTTTAGCAGATAAAGTTTAAAAGAAGAAGTTTATTTCTTTTTTCATGTAAAAGCTTTTGAAACATTTGCAGGTGACTATGACACTTAACCTACCAACTTGTCTCATAAGGCAACATTTCCAGATACTTCTTTTTTCTCTTCTAATTTTACATCTCTTGAAGTGCAATGTCCTGAACATTACATTATCTACCAGTGAGTCTGATCAGTGTAGGGAACTGTGGGAATTAACTCCATGGCTCTGTACAGTATACTTCTATTAACGATGCCCAAGATTCCATTAGCTTTCTTGGCATTCTCATCACAGGATGACTCATAGTCCACTTACAATCAACTGAGTTCCTAACTCTTTAAGATGAGATGTTGTCAAATCATGACTCCTTCGTCCTTGGTTGTTTTAGTTCGTTTCTTTTTTTTGAGGGGAGGGCTTTATTTCATGCTGATGGCTTGGGCAATGTTGTTTCCATCAGTCAAGATTTTCTAAACCTTGATTATGTCAATCATCTAATACATGAGCTATCAATTCAGCTTTGTGTTGAGTGCAAATTTGATAAGTATAACCTATATGTCTACATCAAAGTCATTGATAAAAATAGATGAAGGGCAAATAAATACCCATATCACAATACCAGAAAACTCCTCCTAAGACAATATTCAAACACTACCATTTTACATCACTTAAGATATTTTAGGAACCACATATATATGGTCTTTAACTCTTACAACAACCCTTTAATATAGAGACAGAAATGGAAAATGTGAATGATTTCATCAAGATTCTTAGACACTATCAGAGCTGGAGTTCCAACTGAAACCTTCTCACTCCAAAACCTGCTATTACCAAATAACATAATGACTCCCTTTAAGTATAGCTGGATCCTCTTAGATCTAATACCTAGAACCTATTTACCTATTCTGTTCCCTGGAATATAGTAAAAACTGTCAAAAGCCATGCTGACATTGCTAATTTATTTCTTTAGCATTCCAGTAGCTGCCAATCTATTTCTTCAAAAATAGAAATGAACTTTGTTTGGTGTTCTTGCTACTGTAAATACTCCTTAGTAATTCTATTTCTTTTCTTAAATGTTTGTAGCATACCTAATTTTCTGTCTTATACTTTGCTATAAAGGAGTTAAATCCATTAATCTTTACTTTTTAAATCTATCATTAAGGGAGCTTGGGTGGCTCAGTTGGTTAAGCAACTGCCTTTGGCTCAGGTCATTATCCTGGAATCCTGGGATCAAGTCCCACATCAGGCTCCTGCTTGGCAGGGGGGTCTGCTTTCCCTCTGACCTCTCTTCTCTCATGTTCTCTCTCTCTCTCATTCTCTCTCTCTCAAATAATAAATAAATAATTTTTAAAATAAACAAATAAATAAAATCTATTAATAAGTCCTTTTTTTAAATTCAGTCCTCCCTCAAAGCAAATTACATATATTGACACTTTCTATTTCAACATATTATTGCTCGTTGTTATGTCCAGAAGTATATAAAGTACTAATAAATTGAAATCACTACAGTCTAGTGCTTATACTTATGTTCATAGCATAATCCTGTTAGGTGGAAGAATACTATACTCTTCAACTTCAATAGTATGACTGAGAAATCAAAATTAAAGTTTGACTCTTTTGCCCAACAATTTCTGTATGAAATAGGATTATGAACATCAATTAAATACCCCTGTTTCAAACCATTTTTTCAGTAACAAGCATTGATTAATTTATTTTCTAACAATTATTACCCAAAATCTCAGAAATATTTGTGCTTTCACCCAAAGCATCTAACATGGTATTTTCATCATATTCTATTTTCACAGACATATACAGAATTGACTATAGAAGTTAAATCAATTCTGAGTATCAGCTACTAGATTTTTCTTCTTATATAATTCTGGAATAGATCATTTACATACTCTTGAGGCATAATTAGTTATCCTTTACTTTTTCAGGGTCAAAGTTAATTGCAAAAGGTTTCCTGGAAAAAAAAATCACAGGTCTTAAAATAACCATATTGATAACAATGATATTTTAGCTCTTGGTTATGTGTCCAAAGTATTTGCATATATGTGTGCTACTGAGATATCATTCTAGGTCCAATTCTCCTTTTACTCTTTTCTGTAATTATAAATACATATTCTATGAAAGAAGAGAAAATAGAAAAGTGAATCTCCCTTGGATATTCTTGCAAAGGAAAACTAGATCATCTCACACCTATGAAAGCTGTTCCAGGTTGATGCTTCTTGAAACATATTAGAATTTCAGAAAATCTAGATGCATAACAAATAGAGATAGTATGATGATTTTTACTCACATAATTTTCACAGCAGAAGAACCTAAAAAATAATTTGTTGAAATGTGTAGTATTATGTGAAGTTACATGCATACTGAGAATAATAAGCAATGAGGCATTTCTTTTGCAGCCCTTATGAAAAACTTAAAGGAGTTTAAAAAAGAAAGGCTTAGAAGTCCCATTTCTCATACTTGCCCAGCTTACTACTCTTGAGTTCTTACTCTGGGTCCCTTCTGGCTAATGAGACTGATGCTAACATTTCCAGAGAGTTGCAGTAGTGTTCCAGGCACTAAGATTTACATTATTCCCCATACCATCCCGTCCTCCACTACGGTTACAAGTCTCTACGGGCATCCTTATAAAAAAGAAAAAAAAAAAAAGTTGGCCTATATTGAATTCTTCTGTCTAGCCTATAATGATCAGTGTCAGAACTGCCGGCTACTCAGTCTAATTGTTTGGCCGTCTTATCTATGCAGATCACTGTGCAATCATGTCAGTCATAGATATTGATCAAAGCGGGGCCAAGTTGTCCAGATCTTTGACCATGCATGAGATCAGCTTCCTAATCACACCACTTCAGATCTAAAGTGCACTTGGATGAATTCTATGTGTTTTTAGAATCTTCCTTCTTTTAAATGTCAAGTACAATACTGTGGAATTGTCATCTAACACTGTAGCATGATTCAGAGGCCTTCAATGCAGAGAACTGCCAGGATACTTTTATAGATTACAATAATGTATATCACAAAGGATACATGATTATGTTATTCATATGTGTAATCATCCATGGACTGACTAGAAATAACAGTAGTCTTATTATGCAAACAGTAGTCCATAATATGCAAATGAACATAAACAAAACCAAACACAAACCTCCAGAATAATGTTTACTGATGTGTCCTTAAAAAATCCCTTTCTTAAAACCACATTTTTTCTATCCTTTCAAAAACATTAAATAAGATCAAGGATGAATGCAAGGAAAAGTTTATGCTTCCTCTCTTGCATTTTTGAAAAGGAACCACAATATAATCTTACTCTGATTATTTGATTTATATTCTCCCAAGGCCATTACTGCCTCCTGGCATCATTATATGCTTGTGTAAGGTTTATATGGTGTCTCTTTTAATTGCTTAAACTAATCTATTCAATGACTGCAAATCTAATGCACACTGGAACAGGCAGCCCATAAATTCCATCCTTCAGATGTGTCCTTGAACATGTGTTTGTCCTGACGAAGAGCAGAAACAAAACAAGAATAATAAAACGGGAGAAAGGCCTTTCAAACAATACATCCACGAGATCTTAGAAGCCCAAAAGATATTTAAGTTGAAAGGAATAAAACTAAATAGCTCTTTAATCTTTTACATTTTATAAGGAATGCGATTGCATTACAGTTCAGACTTCTGGCTACCCTTAAACAATAGTGTGCTATATTAAAGATAACGTTCGGTTATCAACATGATCTTAACATGATCTTAACACAATTGACGTGCTATGAATTTTGGTATGTAACCTCCACTGAGGACAGATGTTCTTAATAACGAAGGAAGAAAACTAAGTTAGGTTATTATGACTATTTCCTAATCCTACGTTATTCCACACTGATTATGGGGAACTTCACCTGAATGTATTGCCAACACACACACACACATACACACATACATCTCACAATGCAAGAAATCAAATTACTTATAGAGGTAACTATTCTAGTTCTTAGAAATAAAATTGCTGAAAGATACCCAAACCTAGATTCTCTTCCATGTTAAACAGACTGATCATATCTTCCTACCAAATACAGATACAAATAATGGTAGAAGGAGAATGAGAGATAATTGTTATTAAACGCAGGAAAACATAATTTGTTTTCAAAAGAATATTTTCCATATGCTACGCTTTTTCTTTTTGTAGGGCTTTCCTTACTTTGCAATATAACCTTGTGTTGAGTCCTGAAAGAGATATGACTTAAGTCATGCAAACTGTATGTCTGCAGTCATTTCTCCTTAAGAAATGACTTGTGTGGGGCACCTGGGTGGCTCAGTCGTTAAGCGTCTGCCTTTGGCTCAGGTCAAGATCCCAGGGTCCTGGGATCGAGCCCCATATCGAGCTCTCCACCAGATAGGAAGCCTGCTTCTCCCTCTCTCACTCCCCCTGCTTGTGTCCCCTCTCTTGCTGTGTCTCTCTCTATCAAATAAATAAATAAATCTTTAAAAAAAAAGAAATGGCTTGTGCTATTATCCTCATTAAGCATATGTGCAATACCATAATTTCTCTCAAAATACTACAGCATACTTTACAGTAAGTCCTGAAATCACTAATTTGTGGCCTTGTTGAGATCAATGTTCCAAAAACATCCATCTGAAATCCTGGTTCGCTGTCTCATTTACTTTTCACAAGAATGATTTGACATAGTTCTAATCTCCATTACTCTTATACAGAAATTTTGGCAAACAGGAAATGTCAAGATCAAGTTGAGTCATTTGCAGTTCTAATAAAAAATTAAGCCTTATGACTTATACCTGTCCTACCATCCTTTTTTAATAGTAAAATAAGACAAGGAAATAAAGGTAAGTTAGAAGACTGGTCTGTGTCTTTTCTTTGTCCATGCTTTATATATAACAATTCAGGGGTGCCTGGATGGCTCAGTTGGTTAAGCTACTGCCTTTGGCTCAGGTCATGATCCCGGTGACAGGGGATCGAGCCTGGCATCAGGCTGCCTGCTCAGCAGGAAGCCTGCTTCTCCTTCTCTCACTCTCTCTACTTGTGTTCCCTCTCCCACTGTGTTTCTCTCTATCAAAATAAATAAATAAATAATCTTAAAAAAAAAATTTCATCTGGGGGCACTTAGGTGGCTCAGCTGGTTAAGCATCTGCCTTTGGCTCAGGTCATGATCCCAGAGTCCTGGGATTGAGCCCCACTCATTGGGCTACTGCTCAGGGAGAAGTCAGCTTCTCTCTCTTACCCTCTGCCCCTCCTCCTTGCTCATGCCTGCTCTCCTTTGCTCTTTCTCTCTCTCAAATAAATAAAATATATTTTTTTTAATTCATCTGGTATTATTAAATAGAAAAATAGCTTCAGGAAATTTCTTTCTTGATCTGTTTTTTCATGTAGTATGTCTATCCCCTTTCTAATCAACATTCTATTTAATATTACTGGCTATACCCTAAAAGTGTAACTTTACGTCTTTTGTACTCAGTGAACTGTAGCATCGTTGGGGGAATTAGCCCTCTGAGTATCTCTGTGTTTTGTTCTTCATTGTGGCTTCCCAGAACATAGTTCTGGCATCCAACTCCTCAATACTCCCCTCTTTTTCCTAATTCATCACTCATATACTAAATGCGATAGGATCCTTTAAAATATTGCTTTAGTCCTCTTAGAAATCTAAAGGTTCACCTTAATTTTTTTTTTTACCCCTTCTCAAGATGTAAGTTGTTACAAGCAATAACAAAAGCAAACTCACCAAATAATGAGACCTCACACCATGGCTATTTTATTAAAAGAAATGTACACGAGATTGGGTTGTGCTGTAAGTCATGAGCCATAAGGTATATGAGTGAAAAAGGAAGAGGACAGACTAACACTGGAAGTCCTCAAAGAAAAATGAAAAAGCAACAGGAGGATGCTGTTCTAGGCCAGTGGTTTCAATCTATTCTGATCATAGACTTCAATCAATTTTAAAAATAAGGTAGAAACATGGACCTACTTTGTATAACTACCCAATTTCAATTATAGCCATGTATTTACACTGCTAATTTATCAAGGTACAATAAAAACCTAGGGTAAAATTCATCATTAATAATAGAGGATGTAACACACGATTTCAAATACCTTTTACATTTTCCATTTTTATGACTTCTTAGATCAGATAAATCATCTGTTTCAAAAATACAGTGTATTAAAAAAATACAGTGTATCTGATGTAAAGCTTATTCTAAGACTAGATAAGTGATTTTCTTGATGCTTGTTTACATTCACATTGTGTTCAGTTATCAGTTATGTGCTTTGTCCATTTGAACAGACACATTCCCACTGGCTGAGGATTAGTCATAATGCAATAATATAATTGTTATTTCACCGAACAGGAAAGGATCTCAGTATAGTAGAGGAAACAGAATGAAACATTACACATTATAGTGGAAGCAAATGTGTGACTAAGGATGTTATTCTCCATCTTGCCACATGCTTCTCCTAACCTTCCCTCAGAATACCTAGCAAAGATGTTTATGATCAATGACCTTGGTGATGGAGTTAAGCCTCAACCCATATATTAAATATTAGAATGTTAAATGCAATTTTCTTTAGAAAAAAATAAGTTGGATTTCTAATATTTTTCCTTATACTACAGTGTATCATTATCAATTACCTTCTAGGTAATGTTTTCCCCACCTTAGAGGTTATTGATATAAAGGAGTAGCTGTAAATGACTATAAAGAAGAAAATCTCACTGTTTTCCCTAAGCCAACTCCATTCTCTTCCTCCCTCTCCAGTTACAATCCTTTTACTCAGAGCCTTTTGATGCCTACCTTGTTCAACTTCCCACTGTAAGCTACCGGCTTGAGATGAAAGCGATTTGACTCTATTTGTGTAGAAACTGTATTAGATAAAAGAAGCAGGGAAATAAAAGTCAAGAATTGAGGGAGAGACAACCTTGACATCTTATTTTGAACTTCTGAAAGCATTTTCCATATAACAGTCATGTATTAGGAAACATTCTACAGATATTTTTCTTGAGGTAATTTATGGGCAAATTATTTGTGAGCTAACATGTTTACCTACCCTCTTCTTAAAACTATTGTTTCTATAAGAAAACATCTTCCTAATTTCAAACAATTGACCTTAACCATATATTTCAGAAGCAAAACCCATTTGTAAATGACAAACTGCACATGTAGGTATTTCTAGGACTTATGCCAACTGGAAGTCGAAAGCAGCTCTGAAATGAAATTTTAGATTGTGAAGTTTAATTATGAGCAACTGAACATGCAGTACAGTATGAACTATTCACCTTATCTGCAACAGTGTTATGACATAACCTGGTTTAAATAAGACAGTTTTAACCACATAGTAGTTAAATGACTTTTGATATGACACTAATAAAAGCTTGTCTGATATTAGAGATGCTTAGGTTTTTACTCCTTTGTTTACTTTGAGAATATTACTCATTGTACTAAACTAATAAAAGAAAATTGTGGGTTTAAAATTTCTATTCAAAAGTCCATATCTTTGCCATGAACTAGCATGATAAATGCCTACAAAGTATCTCTATCTAACTAGACTTTATAAAGAACAGAAGAGACACAGATAGGCCATGCTATAGAATTCAAACATAAATTATCTCATATTATTGAATTACAACAATCAGAATTAGTTCTGATACCACAAGGTTTTCTCAGTTGAAGAGAGATGAATAAAATATAAATTATCTGGGGAAGGAACATACAATCAGTTCTAACTTCAAATTATCTCAATGGACGTTTTCATTAGGGTACGAATTAATAATAATTACTACATTGACCAACACATGTTAGACAATCTCCTACAAGTTTTTCATCTATGGAGTTACTTAATCCAAAAACCATCTCACAAGGTAGATAGGTATTATTACTTCCATGTAATAGGGAGGGAAACAAAAGCAAAGATCTAAGTATCTTTCCCAAAGGCATCCAGCTAGAAGGGTATGCTTTCAACCACTTTGCTGATACGAAATAACTCCTGTTTAGGAAGTTAAAAGCTATTTCTGAGACATTCAAAAAACTCTAGTCAACACTGAACATTTTATTTAGAGCAGTGATACAGAAAGGTAGGTGGAAGAGGGGACAAAGTAACTGAAGAATCACTCAATAGACATTTCTATATTCATTAATGTTCTCATTCAGCAAATCTTTATCAAGTGCACCCTATGTGCCAGGAACTAGACAAATAAGTGCCAGGAATACAAAAATAATGTACTTGACCTTCGGGAGATCTCAGTATAGTAGAGGAAACAGAAATAACTGCAGTGAGATATGGTAACAGGCAATATATTTATATACCAAGTGCTATGACATCATCCCCCTCCAAAAGCAACTTTACAACGAGTGAAAAGTAATATATTTCTAAGTAAAACCATGTGGAAGAGCAACTCAGTAATCAGGGTGATTTAGTTAATCACATGAAACAGTCCATAAGAGGTGGGTTTTTGCTACATTTTTTTGAAAAGAATGAGGAACTGATGAGATTGGGAAAGAGAATGGAGGGACTGAAAAATATTTCTTTTGAAAGACAGGACATGTACAAAGTGAGACAACAGACATTCCCTTTGTCCTTTGAGGAAAAATATGCAAAGTAATTACTGTCTACTGTCTACTTCAATCAATCTAATTAATATCCTTCAATCTTAAAATCCCTTAACTAGCAAATTACATTTCAGTTATAAGCCATTATTTTTTCCACTTTTTCTCAGTTTTAAATATTAGAGGAAGAAAAGATTAATCATCTTAAAAATCCACAGAAAAAATGTACAAAAGATATGGTAATAATTTCTAAAACTGTCAATCTAAGAAACACATAAATTAGAGAGATATTTAAATTTCCACTAGGTAGCTCTTATTTGCGCACGATTTGCAGAGGAATCTACTATTTGGCTCTTTGGCTAAAACTCATTTCCTCTATGGCAACTCTCAGTGCCTGAAATTTTATCAGTAAGATAATTCCTTGAGTTTCAAATGATTTTTGGCTTCATGAATAAATTGTAGGTCCCCCTAGGCAAGAAATACCCATTATTCCCATGCATACACTATTTTACTGAGAGTAGAAATTAAGTAAACCTAACAAAGCTGAGAATCAATACGGACAATAGGAATCAATATTTAGGCAATACAGGCAGTGCTAAAGTTGGGGGCATGTCCTTTAAGCTGAAGTCAGGGAAGGTGGGAAAAACAAACACAAACTGTCATTTGTCATTTATATGACCTATATCCAGTCCAGGACATTATATTTTATCTGTAATTAAGTAACAGAAAAAGGATGGACATCATGTCTGGGGAGTGAAGAGAGTTTACATTACCTTTGTTTCTATCTATAGATGCATCTGCACTATCATTTTTATAATTTTATAGTTCTTGAGAATAAAGACAAAAACAAAATAAGGCATCTCTTTCAGAAATTTGAACTAATTTTTCATTTCTGTTTTCCATTTAAACCCTTTCCAAATTCTCAAAAGTAGACTATGGCCCCCAACCCCAAACACTTAATCTGTCATATTTAAATGATTTGTTGGCAGTATCTTGTTCCTTCATTCACTGGAAACCTATAATAGGCTTGGGGTATGTCATTTTGTTCTCGTTCTATTAATACACTTCTGAGCTTTTTATACTTCCCCCTAGGTAAAAATTAATAAATAATATTTCACTCTTCTTGAATAGTATAACTCTCTATCTTTAGAATATATATACCTATATGTTTGACACTTAGGGGGTCTTGTCTAATTTTCATAGGAAGAAGACAAATCTTGCTTGCAGGGTGTTTAGAGTACAATGATGATAGCCTATATGCCAATTTCACAAGCACTGCAGCCTGAATCATAGACCATGCTCTAAGCGGCAGCATATGGCTAGACAGTCATAGCAGCAGGAAAGTGTGGCAGTGCCCAGATCACAGCTGTAGGCACACAAAGGAAGTTTTGATGCTGGTATCCATATTCCTCCTTCTCATCAACAAAAAGGATGACTAGTTAAGATTCTGTTGTCTTAAAGGCTTTATTAAGTTACTGCCCAAGGTAGGAAAGGGATATTATTGTCTACATATGTTTGCCAGAATCATGCAGCTTCTCTATTCTGGCTTTCCTAGCAGGTGTCTCTTTAAGTACTTATTCTAAATGGAACACAACTGGGAGACATCAGAAAGGGCACTGTTGACAACTGTCATAGCAGGATCCAGCTTGAGTGGTAACTGAGCAGAAGGTCTCTCTTCAGCGTACTTCAGATCATCCTAATAGCAGCATCATTTCCACTAGGAACCCAGCTTCTACCAGAAAGGAGTGCTGGGAAATAGTGCTTTTGGTGAAATCTGATCTCCTCAGTGGAAATGGCCCAGGCCACTGGATTTCCTAAAGAAAATAGCTAAGGTGTAAGGAAAAGAACCCTGATTTTAAAGGCAAAATTGTAATATTTGAATGAAACATATAACCCAAATAGATGTCAAAATAATGTTAAGTGAAAACTTAACTACTCATATCTGCTGACCACTCAATATACCCTAAACCTTTTCATAACATAAATGGAAACAAAACTCTAAAACTATCCAACTTACTCATTAAGATAATATATTAATTTACTAAAGATAGAAACAATGAGTCATATATATGCATTCAGGTATTTGATATTTATGCTTTATCTAGTATTACTATTTTTACTAGTTTTTAAGTTATATTATCATGACTGTTATCATTGCTGTTATTAACTGTAAGAGAATAAGAAACTGATTTTCAGATGCTGAAATTTAAGAATACATTTAAATGGTAATTTTCAGGAGCACCTGGGTGGCTCAGTCAGTTAAGCATCTGCCTTCAGCTCAGATCATGATCTCAGGGTCCTGGGATCAAGTCCCACTTTGGGCTCCCTACTCAAAGAGGTGGGGAACCTGTTTCTCCCTCTCTCTCTGCTTGCTGCTCCCCCTGCTTGGGCTCCTTCCTCCTCTCTCTCTGGCAAACAAACAAACAAGTAAATATTTTTAAAAATGATAATTTTTCAGCTAGAGCTTATAAGATATTTAGGGTAAAGTTGCTCTGCAAACCAAATATGGGGACAGAAAACAATAACAAAGATTTTCTTCTTACTCAGGATTATCCATCTTCAAAATTAAAGCTACTATAATTTCTGCATGATTACAAGAAAAAAGGACAATATTACCTAGCATGCTTTATTACAAATTTCTGAAAGGTACCTGTTACATGCATGCAATTGTTCATAAAGTGAAATTTATTACAGACACCAACATATGTTCCTATTTTAATCTTTCCATATCATCTACAAAACATAGTTATCCCATCTTCCTATATAGAAGTGAATCATAGCTCAGAGACCCACACATACATTGTTTTCTTACTTTAAGCTTTTAACTTCTATGAGAATATATATGTGTATAAATACATATATATACTGCTATTTAAATTTCAATGCCAAAAAACTATACCTATTTGTATTTATAAAGAATAAACATATTTGTATTTATGAAGAATTACATTAAATTATCCTTAACTCTTATAGTCAATATCCACGTTTGGTTAGCAAAGAATAACTTAATTTTTTTAACTACATGTTGTTAGTGTTAGGTTGATATTAACATCCTTATCAGAGCGAAGAGGTTTAAGGCCATACAAAATATAAAATTATACACTTGGAATTCTCATTAGCTCTGAATGGTTGCATAATGCAAAACTGGACCCTAGGGAAACTTTCTTATAATCATGTCCTTACTTTTGTAATGGAATGCCCTAATATAGATTCCAATTAAAAACCAAGACCCTGTATCAAATTTCATTGAAAAAAGTCATTCAGCAGAAACTTCATATTTTATCCAAAAAGTCTACAAATCCACATGATCCTGAATCTATCTTTTCCCATCATCTTGTTCATTAATAATGATGGAGATACCTTTCCTCCTATTAAAAGCTGATAATAACCATCATCTATCCTCAAGTCAACCCCCACATACCATGCCTTCTTAGACTTCTTGCCCCTAAATCTTGAGTATTCCTCTCTCATGGATCATTCTAAGAACATACAAATATTCTATGACTCTCATTTTAAAACAAACACAACCAATTGTTTTTTACTCCACATTTCCCTTACAGTATCATCTTTATTCTCTCAATCATGTTCAGATTTCTTAAAAGACCCATCAAGAGATGACCTTGATCACACCACATATTCCCTTTCTTTTTTTTCTTTTCTTTTCTTTCTCTCTGTCTTTCTTTTCCTTTTTTTCTTTCTTTCCTTCCTTCCTTTCTTTTCTTTCTTTCCCTTTCTCCTTCCCTCCCTCCCTTTTCTTTTTCTTTTTTCCTTTCTCTCTCTCTCTCTCTCTCTCACACACACACACACATAGACACACACACACGCAAAAACCCTCTCCATCTCCACAATCCAAGCTCAAGCCTAGTAGAAGTCCACATCATACAGAATGGCCAAGCTACTCTTATAGAAGTATAATGGGATCATGTATTTTTTTTTTTAATCTAAGATGATTGTTATTTTAAAGTAAGATAAAGACTTATTATCTTGGCCAACATTTCCTTATGGTTTCTAATCACTTCAACCACTCCCCAGTACTCTAGAATGGTCTATTCATTCTCTAGATTTCAATTTGATTCTTTTCTATAAGACCATTTTTCTTATTTGATCTACAGAAAGCCCCCTTTTCCTTTCTCATACTCTATTTTTTTCATTACAAGCCTTACCACAATTTGTAATCATACATTTCTTTGCATGCTTATTTAAAACTAATTTTAATTTTAAAGAATCATAAAAATTATGTTTACATATGCTTTCTTTACTACTTTATATCCAACCCTTTGCTTTATACTTGGCACTCAGTAGGGACTTAATAAATATCTGCCAAATAAACAAATATTTTAGCAAAACCCTTTCAGTACTAAAGAGCATTAGGATGAAATTCAGTATAAATCTAAAACAAAACAAACAAAAAATGCATTAAAAAACACACATGCTGATTCCAAGCTGTTTTATAAGCTATATTTGTTCCATCATAGTCAGCCTTTGTACGATGCTTATTAAAGTAAGCTCCATGCATTTTGCTATTAGCAGTCTATTTTAAACACATGCTATATGCTAGGTGTTATATCTATTAACAGAATATATAAAGTACTGACCTTAAAGAAATTTCCAGAATAGGGTAAAATAAGTCTAAGACATAAAAAATAAAAAGCAGTAAATTATATTTGAAAATTATACTTGAAAAAATTTAATTTTTCTTTATTACTAATATAATTAGTTATCTAAAACTTCATTTAATTTAAATGTACTTAATTCTCCCATTTTACTAAAGATCCCATTAATTATACAATTTCTATTGGGGGGGAAAAAAAAAACCTTCCCTGGTTTGATTAACTTATTAATGAAATTCTTGCTATCCTATAAATTAAAGCTCTATACTTAACTGAATGCAATACATGTACCTCCATTTTCTTGATTCATCTTAAAGCTAACTACAAATATTATTAAATATTTAAAAATAAACTGAAATGGTAAAAGTTGAAAATTAACATGGAAAATTGGCCTAAAATGTATGACACAGGTAAGACTTATAACAGAAAAAGAGTCCAATAGTAACTTATTTGCTAGTAACTATAAAGTTACAAAGCCCTTATACCGACTCTATAAAACACACATTGTCCTATAGAATGTGCTTCCAAATATACCAAAAAGACAAAATTACACGATGCATACAAAAGTAGACACGAGTAAGTACTATAGTATAATTCAACAGTTAAAAAGGCAAGGATTGGAAGTAGTCCTTTCTGCTTTGGCTGAATTTGTTAAATATATGAACATTGTCTTCCAGTGTGTACTAGGTTTTTCTGAAAGGAGAACTGTATCACCTGCTCACCCCATCTATCTCCTCCTCAGAAATGTCCTAGATCATTGCTAACACCTGTATCAACACTGGCCTGCTCTAAGCACCTCCTCCAGATGCTGACTTATAAAAATATGGTGAGAATATGTACTTTAAGTGGAAATCTGGGAAAAGAGAAAACACTGGGATTCTTAATATCTCAAGCATCATTTGTTTTTGTTTTTGTTTTTATTAACAGTGTGTACTTCTGGTTTTGATGTGCACTTATATTTATTGTATGTTCCATTTTTTCAAGAGTGAAATCTTCATCAAAATTCTGAAGTTGAAAAAGTTATCAGCTAACAAAAGGTGGCTTAATGGAAAAAGAGACAAATGTATACTTATGAATTAAAATTTCTAGTCCACTGATATGGGAGTCCCACTCAAAGTAGAAGCCTGTGGCTGGGAAATAATTATATTCTTTTCCCCCATTCTTTCTCAGCATCTCTAGGTCCATTACTGTTTTCTTTGCATATGACAAATGAAATAGGGCAAATATAATCTTTTTATTAATATATATATTTAAAGATTTTATTTATTTATCTGAGATACAGCAAGAAAGCACAAGTCGGGGGCTAGTGGCAAAGGAAGAGGGAGAAACAGGCTTCCGGCTGAGCAGGGAGCCCAATGCGGGGCTCAATCCCAGGACACTGAGATCATGACCTGAACTGAAGATAGACAGGAGCTCTATATTACTCTTTAGTTTTCCTAAAAGATGTACTTCCCTTTGTCACATAACCACTTTCAAACTAGGTGGTATGAAGATCATAAGTTTGTGGTTAAATAGGTTTGGGTTTAAAATCCTTTGGGCAAGTTAACTAGTTTCCTCATTTTTTAAATGGCAATAATACCTATCTCACAGGTTATTAAAAGGTTTGCATGAGATCTTACAAGCACCATAAATTATAAGCTCATTTTTTTCAGTGTTTATTATATAGTAGTCATTATGCTATTTCTCTCCCTTAATTTCAGCTTTTTACATGGATAAATTGCCCGAATGCTTAAGTAGAAGAATATGTACCTGTTCATAACTTCTAGTGTATTTTAATTTCTTGATCGGTATTAAAGGGTGATTCCCAAGGTGCTTGGGTGGTTCAGTCATTAAGCATCTGCCTTCTGCTCAGGTAATGATCCCAGGGTTCTGGGATCAAGCCCCTTCTCAGGCTCCCTGCTCAGCTGGGTGCCTGCTTCTCCCTCTCCCTCTGCCCCTGTTTGTGTTCCCTCTCTCATTGTATCTTTCTCTGTCAAATAAATAAATAAAATCTTTAAAGAAATAAAAAATGAAAAAATAACGGGTGATTCCCAAAAGTGGTGTTTTCAGACATATTTTTATCCAGTACATACTTGCAACTTTGTACTATGTGACCAATTACACTATATAGACACTCACACTACTGGGACGGTGTGTGTGTAATAAAGAAAAAATATATAATATATAAATTAAATGTTAGTTTTATTCTCAACATTTACAATTTCTCTGGAAAAAAAACAAAAACAAACAAACAAAAATATCAAACTGTTAGTGATAATCAAAAGAAGCAAAGAAAATGACCCAACGAAGTCACTCAGAGAAACCAAATGTTAGTCATCACTAACATTTCAATTACCTAATAGGTTATATGGGCACATATACACAGTATTGAAGAACTTAAATAGAGTTTTTCAAAGTAACAACATATCTCCTCCAACTTTAGTTTAAAAAAATCATGTCAAAAATTTCATTTGTTTGAAAAATACTTTTATATTCAGTAAGAGACTTCGGAGAAGAGAGGAATAATCATTTAACCTGTTATTACACTATATACACATTATGTATACATATACATATACACATATATATAAAATAATTCACAAAAAAATAAGTGTATATTTACAAAATGATGGGAGAGAGTATCTATCTCCTAACCTCCCATCATTAGCTGAATGCTTGTAATCACAACCCTGAAGTAAGACAAAAAGTACTTATGGTATACTGATTAAAGCTGAGGCTTGGCAGGCATGAACATCATGGTGTTCTTTTGCCTCTGCTGCAAAGGCTATATTTTCTGAGATGAATCAGACCACAGACTATAACAGTTATTTAAATAACATTATCCAATATATTCCATTAGAGTATATTTTTAGGAAAATTAAAATGGATAATATTTTATTTATTTTCTCTGAATAATTATATCTTATTTTCTAGGTTTTTTTTTTTAAGATTTTATTTATTTATTTGAGATAGAGGGAGTGGGAGGCAGAGGGAGATGCAGAGGCCTAGGAAGAAGCAGGTAGCCCAATGAGGGGCTGCTCCCAGGACTCCAAGATCATGAGCTGGGCCAAAGTCAGATACTCAACCAAGTGAGGCACCCAGACAGCTCTTTATTTTCTAGTTTTAAGTATGAGGTAGATATCCATATACCATATATTATTTTATGTTGGTTATGATAGTTACTGTTTTTATAATTCAAGGTATTTACAGCTAAACATAGTTTGTGTTGTAATTAGGAAGCTCACAATTTTCTGAACCTTTACTATGTTGTAGGAAAGAAAACAATTATAAAATAATAAAGCAATCAGAATTGATAAAAAGTTTGCCTTGTATAGAAAGTCCTCTGATCTGTATTATTTTTTTAAAAAGTAT
>PITA01004545.1:89322-122275 GCA_004023965.1 Spilogale gracilis
CCCCCCCCCCCCCCCGCCATGTGGGACTAGATCCCAGGACTCCAAGATCATGTCCTGAGAAGATCATGTCCTGAGTCGAAGGCAGTTGCTTAACCAACTGAGCCACCCAGGTGTTCCCATTCATTCTCATTTTAAAAGTACTTCTGTTCGTTTCTCATTCCTCCCATGACATAAATTACAGCATTTGGTATTTTTTTACATTACATATTATCAGAGTTTAGGAAGGATGACTTCACCCCGGGCCTTAAGGATAGCCTCTGACTTCTTTGCCAATTCAAATAATCAAATTCCTTACATGGTAGTTGGTTTAAAAACAGTTACACAACCTGAATAAGGTAACCCACATAGGGCAGCATCCACAGACACCAATTACTATTTCAAGGTGACCCAGTGAATTTAAACTGCTCTAATCAGAGGGAAGTCTAAAGCTTGGGCTTGATGTTCCAGGTAGTATGTGCTATGTGAGTTCAAAAACTTTTATAGTATTTTTGCTACCATGAGAGAAACCAGCAAGACCACACATCTTATGACAAAGCAAAGATAAACTCAGAAAATGACAGCAGTATAGAGCAAAATTCCTGATCAAATCATAGCCGAAGCCTGCATGTTCTGAACCAACATATTTTTTGTTTGTTTGTTTAAGGCAGTTTGAGTTGTTTTGTTTTATTTTGCTGTTGGTCACCAAGATATACCATAAAATGTACTTTATTACTTTGACCTCCTGGGTATTTTCAAAATACGTAAATTAAGAAGTAGGTGCAGAACTACATACAGGTAAACTTCAGTGGAATCCCTGCAGGAGTTAATAGTGCTATCCTGTTAACAGAACAGAGATGTATCTAAAGTAGTACATTTGTATTTCTTTCTACATATATACTTATAAACATAAATCATGTATTAAGTAAATGAAACCCCATTGTTTTAATGGAATATTTTCTGATTCCTACGAATTATTCTTAAGTGCTAAAGATTCTTCTCAGAATTCTTACTACCTTTAAGGGGGGGAAAAGTTATGACATTTAAAAATGTCACTTTGTAGAATAAAATTTACTGATGATTCACTACGATGGAATACTTTTTTCCTTCCACTCTCTAGCAGAGTCCACTTTAAAAAAAAAAAGTGAAATAAATAAATATTCATTTCCAATTTGTGAAAAAGTGAGTGTGTGAGAAGTCAGGTATATGAGAAAATCTGTGAGAGAAAAAAATAAAAAGAGAAGATAGAAAGGTAATTAGCCAAATATAAATAGTTTTGCATTATTCACAGCTTTATTTTATCCTTCTTTTGAGAAGGTAATTGGGAACTGATTGCATTCTTGGAATTACTAGAGATGCAGCAGATGGCTTTAAAAATATTCTCAAATTAAAACATGAGTTTAGTGTGTGATCTGGCAACAGAAATCATAAACTTTTACTTTATATATTCATTCTTATTTTCACTGATGTAATCTAATGTAAATAAGAATTGCATTCTATCGAAAAGCTGTTTTTTGCAAAATTCTCCTCCTGAACATCATATTCTAATGCCAACTAAATAAATGATACAAATTCTCATAACTGCAGCTAACTTACTACAGTCCAAATACTCTTTTTATATATTCCTACTGTGCAAATACTCATACTAAGTTTTATAAAATTCAAAATTTCATGAAGACAAATGTAAATAAATGGTAACTTTATCAAATGTTACATTAGGACTGAGAAAACGTCTTTACCAGCTCAAGATTCCATTATAAAACTGAGAACAAGGAAATCATTCACTATTTTTTTTTAATGGCTGGAATAATATTTGCCATCATCTAAGATTGCCTTAAGAATTATTTAAATAAGACATTTAAGTGCTCATGAAAATTGTTATTGCTTTTAAGGCATCTATAATTTGCATTTTCAAACTAACAACATTTCCCCACCTCTTCAGCATTTCCATAAGAAAGAGTCACTTGTGGTGCAGGAAAGCACACACTGCTCTGAGCGCTCTGGATAAACTACTTCTAGATGCTTTCTTAGCTCTGTTTGATTGACCTAGCAAAAATTCCTGAAACCATCCAGCTTTGAGTTTCCTCATTTGTAAAAAAGGGAAGCAAGGATATATTTGGATCTGATAAAAGTTAGATATTTTTCAACACTCTAATTCTAAAATGGAACCATATATTGGTTAGATTCAAGAAAGTAAATAACAAAAATAAAATCCTCCAAATACAGCAAATTATGAAGGGACTACTTTAACTATAATAGAAATTTATTACCAAAATAATTTCTATCAAAATTTTTATCTTTTTCTTCTTAACAACTGACATGTTATCTTATAAAATATCATTTGTTTATTTCCTCACTATTTTGAATGATACACAGGTTTTTAGGAATTTCCTACATTGTTGCCAAAGTGTGATTTGAAAAGGTCTCTCATACAGCAAACCCTACACCTCCTCTTACTGTCCCAGCTCTAGAGGCTATCTCTCCATTCTTCAAACTTCCCAAGAAAGCCAGCCTCAGGTAATCTGCACTTCTTATTTTTGCCTGAAGCACTTTTCCAAATCTTTGCTTATCTAGACCATCCAGATCTCAGCTCAACTCTCATATTCTCAGAAAAGAGTCCCTGATCTGTCTAGCTATTACTACTATTAATATAGTTTCTACTGTTATTTCTCAGATTTATCTTTTTCAGGGTGCTTATTACAAGGTGAAATCATCTTGCTTCTGTATCTGCCTGTTTTTAATTGCCTTGTCAAGAATATGTATTCTTCGGGCACCTGGGTGGCTCAGTTGGTTAAGCGACTGCCTTTGGCTCAGGTCATGATCCCGGAGTCCCAGGACAGAGCCCAGCATCAGGCTCCCTGCTTGGCAGGAAGCCTGCTTCTCCCTCTCTCACTCTCCGTGCTTGTGTTTTCTCTCTAGCTGTGTTTCTCCCTGTCAAAAAAATAAAATCTTTAAAAAGAAAAAAAAGAAAAAAGAATATGTATTCTTTCTGTCTTCTCTACCATGGTGCCAAGATCTGTCCCTGGCAGTAAAAACTACCATTGTTGAAGGAATATAAAAGTGCATTTGAGGGGCGCCTGGGTGGCTCAGTTGCTTAAGGGACTGCCTTCGGCTCAGGTCATGATCCTGGAGCCCTGGGATCGAGCCCTGCATTGGGCTCCCTGATCAGCGGGAAGCCTGCTTCTCCCTCTCACACTTCCTCTGCCTGTGTTCCCTCTTTGGCTGTGTTTCTCTCTGTCAAATAAAAAAAAAAAAAAAAAAAAAAAAGATTTAAAAAAGTGCATTTGAGCATTTATAATATATAAAAAGCTAAATGATTATTAAAATAATATAAAGTTAATTCATTTGCAGTTAATAAATTATGATTATGTTACATATGTAAGCTGTTTTCAAAACTGGGCCTATGAACAAGGAGCTATGCATCGTATATACTGGTAAGTCTGATACTATGTATTTTCTCTTAAAGTGTATTTTAAATTTTCAGGTATTAACAAGATCAGAGCTGTTTTCTTCTTCAACCACGAACTGTATCAAAGTTCACAGTCTATACTTCTCTTTTGATTTCAACCAGGCATCAACATAGCTTATTTGCAAGACTGATTATAAAATTTAGTTATTCACTGAATGATGTTCAGCTGCTGTAGTGTTCAAGTTCTGTAATAATAACTGCAGGGTGACTGACTGATAATGGCTTATCATCTCTCTACCACAAAGGCATGTAAATCAGTAAAACAGATGTTTAGTTGTGTGTGTGTGTGTGTGTGTGTGTGTGTTTGTATGTTGGGAGTTGAGTGTACTGTGGTCTTGCATTTCAGTACAGTGGTGCACACTCTATACAGTCTGGGAGGGAAAAAATGTACAGAAAAATGATAGTTAATCCTACCGTAAACATTCAGATAGTCCATAGCCACTATATCTTTTCCCTAGCCATAAACATGACCTAAACGTTCTGAAATTCAGACCCACCCTTGATTGATTGATTGATTGATTGATTGATTGATTGATTTTTTAAAGATTTTGTTTATTTGAGAGAGAGCATAAGCAGAGGGAGCAGCAGGTAGAGGGGGAGGGAGAAGCAGACTCCCTGCTGAGTAGAGAGCCCAAGGTAGGGCTCAATCCCAGGACTCCAGGATCAGGACCCAAGCTCAAGGCAGACACTTAACCAACTGAGCCATCCAGGCACCCCCAGACTGTCTATTTTTCCTTAGTGAAGTCTCTTCATCACATCTGCCAAAACAGGAACATAAGCATTTCCTGTATTTTCCTTGACACCTTATGAATAAATAATCTTAACAAAACAAATGCAACTGA
This sequence comes from Spilogale gracilis, assembly GCA_004023965.1. Lineage (NCBI taxonomy): Eukaryota > Metazoa > Chordata > Mammalia > Carnivora > Mephitidae > Spilogale > Spilogale gracilis. The sequence continues at coordinate 93,610 of PITA01004545.1, forward strand.
GTAATCTGTTTGTTATTCAGGGCCAAAAATTCAGGATAACCTGATACTACTTTTAGATGCAGATTGGAAATAAAGCCCAAATACTAGATAGTTCATCTATACAACTGATGAGGTAAGAATGACTTTTAGTTGCTTGTTTTATTCTTGATATTTAAGTAAACTGACACCTTATTACAATTTCTATGGTGAATTTTCATAATGTTTTTCCAATACACTTTTAGGACTACCAGAGCCATGATGGTTTAATTTAGATATGCAGTGCATATCTAAAAATATACAGCAAGATATTATCAACTGCAGAGAATATTAAGCTATATAGTGTTTCATGAGAAGATTCACTTCATTCTCAATGTTTCACGTGTTCAAAATAAACATAAAAGAATCACATAATGAGTGAAATAGAGAAAACATAAATATGCAAAACAATAAAGCATGATTCCATTATTTTACTATTAATGTAGATATAGTAGATATATAGGTATATATATACATGTGGTAGTATCGGTATTTATACCTGTATCTGTATTTCATCAACATAAAGATATATATCACAAGCAGAAAATTAGAGGAATAATTCAGACTAAACATGAACAAAGGATACCTCCACAAATGGTATTAAAAAGGACAGGGATTTTGATTTTTTAGTTCCTACAATTCAGTTTTACTTAAATTTATTACAATGAATGTATACTGCTTTGCAATTAAAAAGAAAGTTACACTAAAAAGGGGGCTGTGATTTCTATTTTGTATGCTTCTATCTTATTCCTTCAAAGTACACTTCATAATATGTGTATTTCTGAGCTTTTGCAAACATTTGAAATCAAGCTCTATGTAATGATTCCAAGGCTACATGTTGGTATTTTTCGGCAGCATGCATATGAAATGTCTATAGAGTCCAGCTTCCTTGCCTGTTTATAAACACTCAGAGGACCCTGGTGTGATCACTGGCATCATTATATTGCTGCTTAATAGCACATGCTGTTGATGCATTAATTGCTTTATTGACTATTTTAAAAGTTTATGACCTCATCTGCATTCCAATTTGACCTTGTTTTGCACTTTTCTAGTGAATCGCCACATTCAACAACCTACATAATGGGTATTATACCAATAAATTTACAAAATGAAAAAAGAGTCATATGATATGCACCTCATTATTTTTTTAATCAACTAAATCATTGGTAGGCAGAATTTATATTACAAAGAACTGCATAATCGCAAAACTGTGATGCTATAGCCTCATGATTAGAAAAGACGCTCCACATTTTTTAAAATGTAATTTTCTTTTAAATAATAATTACCAAATGAGTGGGCCAGGCAATATACTCATGGTTTGAAGCAAGGGAAGTGGTTCTAAAACATAAACTTTAAATAGAGATTCTAATTAAAAACATCAAGTAAATTAAAAATGTGCTTTTTGACACCATATCTATTCAAAAGTATTTTTTAATGGAATTACTGTTTGTAAAACCTGAATAAAGTTCTTTGCTCCCCAAGAAATGAAAGTTTATTGGAAAATGCACACAAGTTAACCGAGGTCGTAGAAATTTGGTTATGATGCAAGATGAAAATAAAATGCTCTAACTTGAAGGCAACTTTTTAACATGTGGTCTGATGTTTATACAATAAAATCTCACACAAAGCACTACTGCCCATTTCATTAAACAAGGTAGTACATTTCATGACAGAAAGGATGACACAGATTTTGGGAATATTTGTTGAAATTTCATCATTGGAGAGTATTGTTCTATATAGTGCTCTGAGTGCTTAGAAAATGGTTTAGAAAGTGGAACACATACAATATTTCCCATATGGAAGGTAAATGAAGGAACTAGGCAAGAATGGAAATGAAAGAAGGAGGAAAGAACTAGTAGGTATTAAAATGTCAGGACTAGATGCAATTACCTATTCCTAATTCTTTTTACAGATGAGGAAATGAATGTCCATGATCATTAGATGATTTGTTCATAGCCTCAGTATTAGTAGGGGGTGCAATGGTGATCTAAACCAAAGAGATTTTGTAACTATTTATCCATAGCTTTTTGCTGATGGTAGTTGCCGAGAAGATTATGGGGAGCCATTCAGGGCAAAAAAAAAAAAAAAAATGATGTGCAAATTTGCTAACACTTGAAAGAGATTCTCACATGCAGCAAACTTTGTTGGAGCACAACACTATACACTAAAAAACAGAGACTACTAAGAAGGTAGGTGAGTTTTGGAGAAAGGATTTTAGAGGGGCAAAATTAAAGACCTATGCTTGCTTCCCAACCACAATCAATAAGTACTGGTATAAATATACTATATGTTACAACATGAACTGATTGTGATTCCAGATGAAATAATATGGAGCAACTAGAATATGCATTATTGAAAAAATTACATTCAAATTAGTTTTTGAATAACCTAGTTAATTTATGAACAAGTAATGTTAAATTAGCTAGAAATATTTTCCTTATCTGACCCACCAATATCCCAAATGACCTTATGAAATAAAGACAGTCACAATGCTATCAGGAACAGAAAAGTTCCTTAATATGGAGACTATAGCCATTAAACAGACTACAATTTAATTTCATCTTTCCAAAGGTTTGCTTCCTATGATCTTACAAATACAATAATTTGAGAAACAGACAAAAATTTATTCCTTCACTAATTTTATCAAGTAATAAATGCCACTTGGTGATTGTAGAAATAGCACTTTATGAAATTACTCTTTGCTCCTAAGTCTTTTTTTTACTCACTCTCTTTACCAGAAAGACTTTCATCGCAGCTTTAGCTCTAAATCACTTTATTCATGAGTAATGAACTAAGAATCTTGTGTACTGGTGAATTATTTTAGATATCTAAATTATTGTTAAAATTTACATTCTCACTTCATGTGATAGAGTGTCTAATTGACTATGCACGTGATACAGCAGCCACTTCCTAAGACTTTCACAGAATATTAAAGAACAGGGCAAACCATTAGCACAATGGGGAAATAAAAAATTGAACAAGGAGGAATACTTCTTCAGACTGGCAGCATTTTCACCTGCATTATAGAACAATTCAAAATTACCATCTTGCCACATGCCTAGGTCATTTCCTTAGAAGAAATAAGGTACTCCGTAATAGCACATTTCAAAGACTGATGAAAAATCGTAATTTTACAAGCCATAGCAGTATAATAAATGTATCGGCAACTTTTTTATCTAAAAATTAAAAATATACTAATTCTTTTCAACTGGAAGAAAGTCTGTGGTTTTTGTTTGTTTTATTTTTCTGTAATTATTTAAAGTTTTCTAACTCCCTTACAAATCTGGTAATATTCCAGTGAATGGGACTATTAACTTAAAGGCTCAACTGGATGAGATTTAAAATAATAATCAAGTATAGCCTTATATCTTGAGAAGTAAAATAAGACAAAGTTTTAAAACTCAGACTATTATAAACATAAAATTATAAGCTGTAAACTCCAAACACTAGCTATGCCTGGACTGGTGAAAACTCAAGTGACAGTCCTTTATCTCCCTATACTTTTCCTTTTCCTTAGAAGAATACAGCATTTGTGACAGTTAGGTAAATATCAGAGCCAAGTCAATATCAAAACCAAATTCAATAGCAAACAAAATTGACAGCAATTTCTCATTTATGTTCAAAGAGACTTCATGTTTCTGAAGAGCACAGATATCTCCACACCTAATTTGTAATAAAATACTAAATTTATGTTTATTTACATTTGATATTTTCATTATCCATTGGATAACTTATATAATTTCTATCTTCTAACTCCTACTAATCCTAATTTTGATTAAAATTTTCCATATTTTTTTCTTAACAGAGAAGAATTTTTTCTAACCAATGATAAGTTCACTCATATCAACACCCTAGAAACATTAGCTTTGACCCTATAATCCCATCTTAGGGAAGCTATCCTATAGAAATAACTAGATATGCACACAATTTTTATAGAGAGATGTTCATAGCAATGATGCTTAAGATAGCAAAAACCAGAAAAGAACCAAAGTCAAAGTTAGGGAAATTATTAAATAACTTACAATACACAAGTCATAAAAAAAGATATAAAAATGGCCAATAGGCTCATGAAAAGATGCTCAACATCATTAGTCACAAGAGAAATGCAAATCAAAACCACTATTAGATACCCTTTCAGACACACTAGAATTGGCTAACACAAAATGGAAAAGAAGTATTGGTAAGGATGTAAAGAAACTGGAAAGGTGCTGATGGGAGTATAAAATCAGTGACTGTGGAAAACAGTTTGACAGTTCCTCAGTTAATCAAACACAGTATTACTATGTGACTTACAAATTCCATTCCTATGTATATACTCGAGAGCTGAAAATGGGTACTCAAACAAAACCTTGCACACAAATATTTATAGCAGCACTATCCCAATAGTCAGAATGTGAATACCACCCAAATGTCTATCAACTGATGAATAAACAAAATGTGGTATAGCCACATAGTAGAACATTATTGAATCATAAGAAGGAATAATATATGGCCATAACTGTTATAATACGCATAAAACTTGAAAACATTATGCTGAGTGAAAGAAGCCACAAAAGTCACAAAAAGGTCACATGTTGTATGATTTCATTTATATGAAATATCCAGATTAAACAAATTCATAAAGACAGTAAACAGGGGACGCCTGGGTGGCTCAGTTGGTTAAGCGACTGCCTTCGGCTCATGTCACGGAGTTCCAGGACTGAGCCCTGCATCGGGCTCCCTGCTTGGCAGGAAGCCTGCTTCTCCCTCTCTCACTTCCCCTGCTTGTGTTCCCTCTCTAGCTGTGTTTTTCCCTGTCAAATAAATAAGTAAAATCTTTTTTTTTTTTTTTTTTTTTTTAAAGACAGTAAACGGATTAGTGGTTGCCAGGGACTGGGAGGAGAGAATGGAAGTGACTGCTTAATGGACAAGGAGTTTCCGTTTGAGGTGATGAGAATCTGGAACTACATTTTGGTGATCACTGCATAGCATCATAAATGTACTAAAAACCACTGAACTTTACACTTAAAATTAAAAAAGGAAATCTCATATTATCACTGTTTTACCACACCAAAAAAGCCACAACCATAAAATAGGAGAAAAAAGAAAAATAATAAGTTCACTGTAGAAAATAGAAAAAATAAGTAAGTTCTCTTCACCAAGTTTGGTTTTGTTGTTACTATTTAATGATAATTTTCCTTTCCAGAAGACCAATCTGAAAAGATTTTCAACATTAGTATTATTTTTTTTAGTATGTCCTTGATTCTAATTTGCCAACACCAAAGTTTATAAAATATACTTTTTAATCTTTTGTCTCTGAATCAGTGCTTTTAACCTGTCTATAGTCCATAACTTATCTGTATATACAACAGAATCAAGATGGAGCTCCAAGACATTACCAGGTGTAAAGTTAATTTTGTAAGACCAATTCACTCATATCTAAAAACTATTAATAATGAAGAACAGATGAAGCACATTTTTTCCACTGCAGTGGACAAGGTTGATTCATGCTGTTTTACCAAAATTAACTGTCTCCTGTACCTGTTACCCAAAGAGAACTCTCTGGGGGAAAAAAGATATTTTTTTTTTCTAAGAATCATGGGGGACATCACAATAAAATTACTTTCTCTAGCTACACACTTTTTTTAAAGCATAACTTTGATTTGCTCTTCTTCTTAAACTTAGCATCTGCTATTATTTCAATTTATCTCAAATTTAATTAATTCATTATAATATCACTTGACTGCTTTTCAATTCCATTAACATTTTCACCTAAACTCAAACCTAGAAATAATTTTGAGGCTGACTGACTTCAAAAAAAATCAAAAGAAAAAAAAATGAAGTCTTTATTTCAGAAGTGAAGCAAAGCATAGTTTCATAAAAGAAATAAAATATTTTCCTTAGGGGAAAAATAATAGTGTTTTCATGAAGGATAGTAATAAGTTTCACTAGCATAAATATAAATGGAAATGAGCAAAAGAGGCAATGTAAAAAATCATTGGGGCATACTTCTTGATTATTAGAAGTCTCATACCTTAATATTTCAGAATGTGGGAAATGATAGATGATAATGTTAGAATATATTTTTTATTTAATATTATTTCCTTCCAATTTGATGGAAGTTCTGTCTCCACTGATAGAATAAGATTTGTTTGTGTCTAATGTTATAATGAAAAGCAGTACCACAAACTCTAGATTTTTAGAGACCTATATTAAGATGGTGGCCAGTGACTTCTAACAAATCTTTTATGTCTCTCAATCTACCGATGAGCAGATTATAACCTGGGATTCAGGAGAAGAAAGGAAACTAATATCCTCACAGGAAAACAAATGCTTCAGTCATCTACTGATACATTCACTCATTAATTTCTTTCTGAGCACCTACTGCATTCTACCTATTTTATGCTAGTGAATGAGGTGCACTAAGGAAAGACACTGCTGCTGCCTCAAGAACAGGAAGGGATCTAAAAAAAAAAAATTAAAAAAAAAAAAAAGGAACAGGAAGGGATCTAACTTGATATTGGGGAAACTTTTACCTCCAGTGGAGTGAGGCAACTTGAAATGCACACCAAGCCATCAGAAGTGTTACATGTTCTCTTTGCCAGTGTACCAAATTAACTACATCTAAGTAATGTTCTTTTCTTTGGCTATTATACTGCTTTTGGGACATTAACTCATGTATTCTTTAATATATCATTACGTTTCTGTTAGAAGATGAGCTCTTTTGCTTTTAGAGCCTGTATCCGTTTTCCTGTCACAGACCCCCTAGCATTCTTAGTTCAATAGAGTGGGTGACACAAAAACATTGACAAATTAACGACTTAATCCAGACAAAAAACCCTGGACAATTTCGGACTAGTCACAACAACAAACTGAACTGATAAAAATGTATGCTCTAAAAGACAAAAGACAGAACAGCAAAGAAACAGGCCATTGAATTTCATCATCAAGGATATCCTAGGGCCAAGAAATATCATTATTTTGCCTGTTAAGTGTCTTTTTTTTTTTTTTTTTTAAAGATTTTATTTATTTGACAGAGAGAAACACAGCCAGAGAGGGAACACAAGCAGGGGGAGTGAAAGAGGGAGAAGCAGGCTTCCTGCCGAGCAGGGAGCCCGATGTGGGACTCGATCCCGGGTCTCCAGGATCATGACCTGAGCCAAAGGCAGTGGCTTAACCAACTGAGCCACCCAGGCGTCCCCCTGTTAAGTGTCTTTAAAAAGATTTAAATCAGAACTATAGAGTAAAAATTTATGATCACTTAGAGTCTTAATTCAAGAAGAAGAAGAAGTCGTCGTCATTGTCATCCAGAAAGGACTACAGCTAAAAAGTAAAAGAGTAGCAAAGGAGAAAACATATCTGCCATTATCATATAAAGAAAATATTTACATCAAAGTTTAGACACTAAAATTTAGATTTCCTATAAAATGAACTCTACTATAGACAATAAATAATTTTCAGTCTTCATGAAACAATTTTCTCTGAATTGCTCACACTATTTATTATTTTGTAAAGAGTAATTCCACAAAGAATTTGCCACTAAAAATGTTCAGTGTTTAGTATGTTGTGTTAATAGGTAGTAACCGTTTGCTAAATATCCATTAGAAAAAATGAATTGATTAATATATAATAAATGAAAAAATTATTAAACAAGGAAATGTTTTTTTATTTTCCAGATTTACTGGATATTTACATGTATACTAAATATGGAAAAATAAGACGTCAATAATTCTAGCTAAACACTTTAGTTTAATTTTATTTGGGGAAAAATTTAAGTTAGACCATGACCTGACACGCCTTTGTTCAGTATAATCTGAGACATGGTTATGAAGAAAGACTATCCACTTCAGAAAGGAAAACTGTTGGTACACTGCCAATGAAAGACATTAATGAAAGGGAGATGTTTTCTCTGTTTTTTATCTGAAGCTTCTCATTTACTCTGAGTAGGCAAGGAGCAGGCACACTGAATAGCAGATTTCCCCACTAGTACAACGGTAAATAAGGAAGAATTTTAGAGTGTAGCCATGTCATACTACTGTCCTTCTTCTTCACACCTTGGCTCAAAATACGAAAGACACAGCAAAAAGCTGGGAAGGGTGGGAGGGAAAAAAATATCAATGAGTAAATAATTTGTGAGATAACCTGTTAAGAGCTCTGATTTTATAATTAAAAAAAATATATCTACATATAAAACATTTTCAATGGTCTAAGAACAGAAAAGATCAGAATTCTCTAATCAGTAATTACATGAAATCCCTCAGAAGGCTAGAGATAAAGTGTTTTTTTTTTATTTTAATTTTTTTTAACATTCTGTGGCATTTGTACCAGCCAAGGACCAAGTTGGGAAAACACAAAGCATATTAGTTGTTTTAATAGAGAAAATTTAACATAGAGAATTGTTAATCAGATGTTAGACAGTTAAAGATGCAAATAAAAAAGTGAAGAAGGAAGGAAGGAAGAAAAGGAATGGAAAAAAGACACAGATAACTGGGGAAAGGGGTCAAACACTTATACAGTTTAGGACACAAAGGGAAAAGCCTGAGGTTATTAGACACTGGATGCCTGTCAGAGGACCCCACAGAACTGGAACTCAGACTTCTGAAAAGGAGCACTGCCTGGCTCTGCCTTGTAACTCCAAGCGGGTACAATAAGACACATTCTAGAAGTGAAGGAAAAGAAGAAAAGCACTGTAAACAGGAAAGGACTGCTGCCAGGTGAGGTACTACATGGCTAAGGGACCATGAAAGGCATGACTAGCAAAGAAGGAAGACACGTTCCCCTCTCTGGGGACAGTCAGTCTCCCTCTGGAAGTCCCTGTCTACAGCTCCTAAGGGAAAGCCAGATGGCCAAGGGGAAATGCAGTTCCAAGAGCCCCTGCCCTGAAATCACAATGCTGGTAGGTCAGGAGCTGGAAGATAACAGCTTAATAACTGGCACCGAAATTTAATCAAGGAAATTAAGATGTAATAACTGATAAGATTCCTTTCATTTTAAATCATAATATCATTCTGTGAAGAACTTGAGCTAAGGTACTGACTCCAGAAATAGCATGAAGCACGTCCATAGGCTAGGTGGTTGAGGACTTCTGAGAGCAGGCAAAAAGATGAAAATGTTCAAAGTATGATTTTGTCATCTGATCTCCCTTTTTGAGTCTCCTTTGAAAAGACTCATTCCCTCAATGATTCAGCGGCATTATCTACAAAACTGTACTGACTTTATATCTTAATCTGTACTGTATATAAATATAGGTTAAAACCACAGAGGATCCGGCTATATTTGGTATGCCTCATCTATCATGGGATAGTTAATTTGTGCATTTATCTTTTAAAACTAATAATGAATTTCTAAAACCTTTTAAATGGGCTTAAGTTTTGTAATCCATTTATTGAACATGCCTGCAATGAAAAATTAATTATTAAACAAGAACCTTGGGAAGACATCAGCGGCCTTGTCACCCATGCACTAGATTGATAACATGTCAGTTTCCAGACCAGGGAGGGTGCTGACAACTCTCAAATTTAAACCTAGAAAGGTAATGCTAAGCATCTCATGGCACAAGTCACATTTTTAATTTATTTTTTATTAAATGTTAGACAGAATAAATTCATCCATGCCTCTCAAACTCCTCCTGATTAAATGAGCTGGCACTCTTTCAAATGTAAAGCATGGTTAGGGCTTCTCAAGGGCATCAGAAATGCTGAAGCATAAGACAACAGTAAATACAAAAGGCAAAAGAGGTGGACAGTGATATATTCACCAGCACCACAGGCGAAGTGAGGTTTTTGAAAATGCTGAGGCTAACAAAAGAAGGGCGGCACACTCCCCAAATGGTAAACACACCTGCAGTCGGAGGCTGTTTTAGTGCTGGTGTATTAATGTGTCCACCACTAAAGTTGAAAAAAAAAAAAAAAAGGAAGGAAAAAGAAACCCTAAGAAACAGAAAGGAACAGCTGTAACCAATTTTCAAACTCCAAGTTTTAGGGCTGGGTTAAGAAGTCAGGGGAATTGTTCAATATTTGTGTCAGTTCTACCCTTTAATTTTGCTAAGTGAAGACGGTTTTCTGTGACTATAAAGAAGAACAGAACATCTGCTGTGTTGTGTGTTCCTGCAGCAAACACTGCAGTGTCTTGAACTCTTTTCCTTCCAGGCAGAGCTCAATCTCTTTCTATAAAATGATTAGAAAATGGTTTAGATCAAACATATTCAACCAGGTCAGAGAGAACAGATCATCCATATTACTGCTACCGAAAATGCTTTGAAATACTAAGTTCAAATAAAAAGAGCCTGAATGAACAAAGTGATGATTACTGAAACCTCTTAGATGATTATTATTGGGCCACTATATTTGAAAAAAAGATATAGAAGATCTCCACGGTATATTACTTCACAGTTTATAATCTTCATTCATTTTTTTTCCATTAAACAGTTAATTTGCCACTCACTGGGCAAAGGGGTTAAATGCTAAGGAACATAAAAATATGTGAACAACCCTGTCTAGCCTCAAAGATTTTTAATAAGAAGATACAGCAAGGGAGAACATTAAGTCCTATCTGAGAGACACAAGAAAAGTACTAAATAAATTGTAGCTTGGGCCCTCAGAGGATATTTCATGAAGAGAGTGTGTTTTGTGCTAGACAGTTTATTGACCATTATTATGTCCCAGGCAGTTAGGATACATTGGTGACTGGTCACAGATTCCTGTCCTTGCAAAGTTAACATTCTAGTGAATAGAGGCAAATTATTTACAATAGTCATAATAAAAGTAAGTTATATGGCATATTAGAACATTAATGGTAAGAAAAAAAGAAAAGCAGAGGTTAGTTGGGCATTCAGAGTGCCCACATTGGGAATAAGTGATTACAATTTTAAATGGGGTGAATGAGATAGGCTTCATTGAGAAAGTGACATTTGAACAAAAACTTGAAGAATTTTAATAAGCATTTGCTTGTGGGAAAGACTGTTTTAAGGAAGGAAACAACATCAAAATGATAATTCATTTTTATGTTTACCCTAAGAGACTAGTGCCAAACTGACATAGAACAGGCACAGAAAAATATACTGAATAAATATATGAACAAACTTACAGTATCACCTAATGTACTTGCCCAAAGTCGCATTTAGTTTGGAAAGTGGTGTCTTTGTAGCAGAGTCACTGCAGCAAAAGCGAAAAAGTTAGCTCAAAGCCTTATTTCAAGTTCAAAGATAAAAAGGATTTTAGGGTGCCTGGGTGGCTCAGTTGGTTGGGCGACTGCCTTCGGCTTAGGTCATGATCCCAGAGACCCGGGATCGAGCCCCACATCGGGCTCCCTGCTCGGCGGGAAGCCTGCTTCTCCCTCTCTCACTCCCCCTGCTTGTGTTCCCTCTCTGGCTGTGTTTCTCTCTGTCAAATAAATAAAATCTTTAAAAAAAAAAAAAAAAAGGATTTTATAGGAAATTTAGTATAGCACTGAAAACTACTGAAGTCTTTAACTGGAGTCAAGGTGTTGTGAGAAAAAAGAAAATAATAGCAATAGAATTGTACTGTAAAGGGATATCTGAATTAGAATAGATGTGGAAGTATCAGACTAGAGACAGCAGAAGTGATTAATAGGTTCTTAAATATTCTTTAAAGGAGACAACACAAACTTCATCTAGAATATGATAGTGGAACTTGAACACTGGGTGGGCCATACCCAAAAGAAAGTTACCCACTCATTCATTGAGAGCTGGAAAAAAACATCATATTATTAAAGTTCAAAAACAAAAAGTGAAGAATCCTTTGCCAATTATACCAGCCTCCTTTCCATCCTTTATAACCACCTGCCCGCCAAGAACCCTTTAGAATGACGTGCTGTCCAAACAAACTGGGTTCTTTCCCACCTCTTTGCCTGTATATAGCCCTTCTACTTTTACACTCAGTCTGACAAACTCCTGTTTAGTCTTCAAGGTCCAGTTCATGTGCCATTTAATCGCTGAATCAACTAATTCAGCCTGAAATGTCAAGCAAGTTTGAGAGTCAGTGCAAGTAATAGAAATGCTGATAACAAATGGAAGTAGCAAAGGAAAAAAAAAAAGATATGAAGGGAGATGAGCAAACCCATTTGTATTTCTCAAGTATATGCTATTTTTGCATGTTTCTTCTGAATTCTTTGACTTTTACACTAAATAAAGCTATTGTTTAAAGGACAATGTAACTAGCATCATTTCCATTCTTCAATCATATTTCTGAGAAAATAAAATTTTCAAGGAACAGGATCAAGTTCTCTTTGTACAGTAGGAAATAATAACATTCTTATTTTTTATCCATGCCGAGAAGTGGATTTTAGACTTAATTCATGATCAATTCATTTTATTCACAGTATTTTTAAATAGTCTTAATCTAGGAAACAAATACCAGAATTTTCCTAACACCAAAAATATTAATTTATGCTGATACTTTTAAAATGGTAAAAATATTTATATAAAATATATCTTTATTGGTATTACTGATATGCACTTACCGAGTACTTATATGAGCCTGACAGTTTTCTAAGTATTTAACATCCTTTACCCGTTTACAAAATGACAGATGAGGACTAGCTTGCATTAAAATCACCCACATTTTAGAAAGATTAAATAAGACCTAGAAAGGGAAAATATCTTCCTGAAGTCACATAGCTAATAAATTCAACACATGACTAAATTTGTCTTAATCAAAAGCTTATTTTCCAACTATAGAGCAAAGCTAGTTTTTTTTTAATCACCATCCTCAAATAAAAGGGGGAGATTTGATGTTTGAAAGATTCAAATACACAGTTACCATACTTCTATTAACCACATTTCAAAACTATGTAAAACATTGAAAAATTATGCCATAAAACTTTATGAATTATGTCCCTGTAAATTATTTCTCCAGGCACAAAGGAACAAGTGTAGGAGCTATGCTGTGCTTCCGGGAATCCAAGTTTTAGTTTGTTTCTTACTGCTAACAAAACAAGGGTAGAGAAATCCCAAAATGGGAAAACCCATGGCTGTTCCCTGCCTGGCATGGTCTGAGAATGCTCTTGATACAGCATTCTCCGTACCTAGGAGAGAATGTCAATCCCCTTGGTTTAATTAAAACTGCAGTCGTTTGGCTGTGACTGAAAGACAGAGAGAGAGCAACATGGGATCTCAGAAGTAGGAGGGACAGACAGAGTTGTGTTCTCCCAGTGGGACAGAGGGGATAGGGGAGTCCCCCATGGTAATAGTGAATCCCAGAAACACTGCTCAAGAAGGAAATCTTCCAGAGACAACTAATAGCCATACCAAAAACATGAATGCATTTGTTATAGTAAGCATTTTTAGCTTTTATTTCTTATTTTTCTAGTTTTAATTTCTATCAGTACAGGTGAGTACTCTGCAGGAAGCTTATAAGAAATGAGTTATTGTCAGGAAAACTTTTCAACTTAATTATTATGCCTCAAAGTTTCCATACAAAAGAATATAGGTTTCTCCTGTAACATCTGTAAAATAAGTATTTATTTAACATAATGCTAAGAAATTGTTCCCAATGTCTCCAGAAATGGTTACAACCAAACTACCTTAATACAAAAAGTAAGCAAGTTAAATTTTCCCGTAGCATGTCTTTATCTTCAGAATCGCTTGGGGTTAATATTTGTAAAGGCTTTGAAACATCTAGTTTTATTTAAAACCATCAGTCTATCAGCTGAAATATGGACAACATAACAATTATTAAGAGAAATGTTTATTATTAAAAACATAATTTACTACATCAATAAACTCATAGTAACAGATTTTACTAAGGATTTTTAAATTGCCTAGAATAATTCATAAGCTCTTCAAAATACTAACTTAATACAAATAAAAATACATTTCTCAAAATTTATATCAAAATGGATATCACCTAGGTGTGTACTTGAAACCATACTTTATACTGAGTTAAAATGATAATAAAATATGTTCAAGACCGAACCTTTTAATTTATGGAGCTAGCCCCAAAGGTCACTACTCTATGTTTGGAATGAATTTAACAATTAACAAGGACTTTAAGATATCCAATTTTTGCATTTCTTATTTGTTTTTTCCCCACTTAAAAAAAAACAGCTACTAAGTTTTAGAGATCACTGATTATCCCTGTTTGGTTTCCAAATAGGACTAATGATGTATTAAATCTAATTATCCTAACTTAACTTTCACTGAGACAAAGTTAGCTTTCATAAGAGAGAGTTTAATCTTCTATGAATTTCCTTCTTTCTACTATTTTCCATCTGACTATACTTTAATTATCAAGTTTTTTAGGCTGTTTTTTGTCTCTAATGGAAAATATTATGAATGGTGTTAGAAAGGGACATATTGACTAGCCTGTTAATTATCAACGTATCTAATGCTTTCATTTTCAGACATCGACCTCTGGGTCTTTCCATAGTTTCTTTGTTGACATGGAGCCTGTTTAGGGTTGTTTTTTTGTATTTTCTTTTTTGGTTGTTGTTTTAATGTTAAATATTATAACTGTATTGAGACAGAGATGTTTTTAAGAGTCATACATCAGTTTATAAAACCTCCTGCTGCATCATATTGGTCTTTACCAAACCTGTTTTTCACAATCTCCCAATCAAACTGACCTGGTTCATTATGGAGGTTTCTTCCATAAGTGCACACACATTCACATATATGGTAAGTGCACATGATTTAGACATCCATTATATAGAGGAAATATATTTCTAGAAGTACTGTTTTATATATATTTTTGTTTGTTTGTTTGTTTGTTTGTTTTTTAAAGATTTTATTTATTTGACAGAGAGAAACACAGTTAGAGAGGGAACATAAGTAAGGGGAATGAGAGCAAGAAGCAGGCTTCCTGTGGAGCAGGGAGCCCGATGCAGGGCTTGATCCTGGGACTCTGGGATCATGACCTGAGCCAAAGGCAGATGCTTAAGGACTGAGCCATCCAGGCACCCCGGTACCACTGTATTTTTTTTTTAATTTTTATTTATTTATTTGACAGAGAGAAACACAGCTAGAGAGGGAACACAAGCAGAGGGACTGAAAGAGGGAGAAGCAGGCTTCCCGCGGAGCAGGGAGCCCGATGTGGGGCTCGATCCCGGGTCTCCAGGATCATGACCTGAGCCGAAGGCAGTCGCTTAACCAACTGAGCCACCCAGGCGCCCCGATACCACTGTATTTTTCAAAGCAGCTTTACATGTGCCTGTGTGACTGTTGGTTAAGGACCCAACTCTTGATTTCACCTCAGGTCATGATTTCAGGGTTATGGGACTGAGACCCTAAGTTGGACTTCATGCTCAGTGTGGTGTCTGCTTGAGATCCTCTCTCTCCCTCTGTCTCTGCTCCTCTCCCCACACCCCACTCTCTACCCACTTACTCTCTCACATTCTCTCATATAAGTAAAATCTTTAAGAAATAAAAACAGCTTTATAAATAACGTTCTTGCAACAAAGATATTACATAGGTATGTAATATCTGACTTCTAAAAAGTTTCTTTTTCCAAAAACTTTCACATTCTGTCCCTTACACAGGGCTTTGAACAATAGTTCAAATTTCAAAAATGGGGGGGATAGTTCAATCAGTCAATTTATCTCTTCATTCTATAGTATGTTTATTATTTACATATATTGCCACTATATTATTTGAAGAAAGTATAATGATGGAAGTTTACTTTCACATTTTAATCTTTTATTCTATCTGAAGGCATCTATACAAGATGTTTTTCTTCAGCAGAGGTAGTTCCTGACAAATACACATATCATTAGATAGATCTAATATTACTGGACTTGGGATATACTTACAAAGATCACATCTAATTATTGAAATGAATATTATAAAGAAACCAATATCATATGAAGTAGGAATTCTCATTACTTCTATACTGTCAAAGAGTCTGTCCCCATTATAAAATCACTCATGATATACTCTTAAGATATTTCACTCTCTAGTCTATCCATTACAACTACAAAAATAAATAACATTTTATAGGAACTAATTTAATAATTGCTACTCATTATTAGAAAATAGCATAGGAAGAAAGAGCCTTTATTTAAAAAAAATAGTCTCTTTTAAAAGGCATAATATTGTTCATGAGTTCTCTATCCTACTAGTCTCTAGGGAGGGCAGATGGATGTGCCCATTCCCACGGGCAAGGGAGATCTAACAGACCTGACTGAATTTCTGATAAATCTTCTCTATAGTCCCATTAGTTCTGATGAAGTTCTTTGAAAAACTGAGATGAGAAAAATGTCTTTGAAAAATATTCCTATTCTGCAGTGTAGTGTTACCAGGGTCCTGATTTATTCCATAGAAAGGATTAGGTCACAGAGGAAAAATTAAATTTTGTTTTCCTTTGATATATTTATTTGCTTAGGGCAAACATATAGTTAAAAGCACATTATAGACTTAAAAACTCCTCAAAATGCTACACACTAATCAGACTCCTTTAAAATAGTCACATACCAGTTTCCTAGATTAAAAAAGGAATTTATACCTTGCTCTTTGTTATGAGCATTTCCTCACATAAAATGTATTTTAAAACACATATTTTTAAAATTTTTGGTAGTAAGCAGTAGACTATAGACTTCTATGCAGTCCAGGTTGGAATCCATGCTCTCTCATTTGGTAAATGTGTGATTCTGGATATGTTTCTTGAATTATTTGTGCTTTAATTTTCTTAAAAGCAGGAATGGAAATAGTAGATCCATGGGATTTAGGGAATGAGTACATGAGCTATTTTATTTAAGGCTCTTGTTATTCCCGAAAATAATAACAAATAATTAAATGCTTCAGCTGTGTTATTGTTGCTGTTGTTTGTTGATGATGGTGATGACAGTGATGATTAATTAGAGTTGTCCAACCAATCTTCAAGGGAGTTATCTCTGTGAAGGTCAACATCCAGAAAAAAAATAAAAGATATACTTTGAAGTGGTCCACATAACAAATATCTTTTCCCAAATTATTTGTGGCATCTTTTTTCTCCCCTCTGTACTTTAGCAAACATTTAACATTCCCTCTGGAAAGAGGAGGATACAGGAGGAAAAGATGGTGCAGCAGTATTTCCTGCTGAAAAAAGGTCACACAGGAGACGGAAGGAATTTGAAAAACTAAGGCAAGCAGAATCACAGACGTCTCAGCTAGATTTTTATGAAAAGCATGGTAGCAAGAGGAGTTTGGAGGGGGTGGAATTAGTAAGAGGGTTTTTATTATTTGAGTTCACTTTAAATCATTGCAAGGTTTTTGTTTTGTTTTATTTAGGGTTTGGATAAGTTTGCTTGGCTGACAGTAAACTTAGGCAAAAACAGAGCTAGATGGGCTTTTCTGTGCAGCTATGTCTGCACTAGTAATCACTTTGTCTTCAGAACTCCTCACTCTCCTCTAAACTCCCGCTTTAAAACTTCAAGTGTGCCTTCCATTTTCCTCAAACATCCTATGTGTGCTCCCTGTGGGTGGCAACCCTATATCCAGTGGGTCAGTCAGTTTCCCTGCCACCAAATACTTCAGTCCTTTGTGCTTCCTATAATGGCAATCATGTTAATTTAGCCCATGATAAGGTTAATATGTACATCTTAAAAATGTCTTCCAGAGATAAGATACACATTCTAATTTTCAAACACTAGGAATGAATTTTGCTAGGTAATAAGTGATGACTGCACCTTATCAGTTAAAATGAAGAATGATTAGGGTATATCAATGTCCTTTAAATAATAAATTTCTACTTATCTCACAGGTATTTTGTCCTGCCCTATATCCAGAATGGCCTTAGATAAGGATTAGATGATAAATCTAAAAAAGTAGCAGGCATCATTAAATAATGGGATTAAGGGGCGCCTGGGTGGCTCAGTTGGTTAAGCAACTGCTTTCGGCTCAAGTCATGATCCCGCAGACCCGGGATCAGCCCCACATCAGGCTCCCTGCTCGGCGGGAAGCCTGCTTCTCCCTCTCTCACTCCCCCTGCTTGTGTTCCCTCTCTGGCTGTGTTTCTCTCTGTCAAATAAATAAAATCTTAAAAAAAAAATAAATAATGGGATTAAAATTGGATCTCATGGGCAAAATATAATACCTAAGCCCAAGCCCTTAGAAAATGGGTCTATCTAATATGTGAAGAATGAACTGAAGAAATATAACACAGGAATAGAAATGGAGTGGGCATCTCTTGTAATCGAGGTCACTGGTTCTGAATCCTGTCTGAAATTATCAGAACTATCCAGGGAACTTATTAAAAATACTGATTCCCAAGTCTCAACCCCTAAAGATTTGGTTGATGAGATCTGGAAATAAGTATTTTTAGCCATCTCCCTGGTGATTTTATATAGTCCCTTCCACACTGGTCCTTGGATCATCATTTAGAACTCAATAACCTAAAAGAGAGAAGATCAGTGAAGGGAAATATTTAAAAACAGATTTCTTCAGCTTTATAAGTTTCATTAAGGTCATTTACTCTAAAAAGCATCTCTTTGGGACCATTAATTTGAAAGTAATTTTCATTTATTTAGCTCCTATTATGTGGTATATGTTACTATATATATTTCATTATTAAATATAATAACTAAGCATTATATATTTTAATAAGGTATAAATAATTTATATTTATAACTTTAAGGGAAACAATTCCATATATTTGTCTAATTTTTAAATATAATTCAATTTCAAATGGAAATGA
This sequence comes from Spilogale gracilis, assembly GCA_004023965.1. Lineage (NCBI taxonomy): Eukaryota > Metazoa > Chordata > Mammalia > Carnivora > Mephitidae > Spilogale > Spilogale gracilis. The sequence continues at coordinate 112,230 of PITA01004545.1, forward strand.
TAAAGTTTCCTAGTGAGAAATACCTTTTAAAGTAATTAACCCTTCTAAGCCTAATTTGACCTCCAATGTCAAGACACAAGTTTTACATATATATTGAAGCTTGAATATATATTATTTATAATTATAATATATAATATTTATACTTATAATACATAGTCAAGCTTCAACAATACTGCCAATATATGAGTACATTACAGTGAAATATCCCAAAGATTATGAAAATGTAAACAGAAAACACAATTCTTGAAATGAAAAACATAATTTTTTTTTCCTGGAAAATTTTCCTATATTTATAAAGTAGAAAGAACTATTCTCCAAAACATTTTATAGCAGCACTATGACAAGAGTTGAAATGGCTAAATATATTTTAGAACATCAGTCCAATATTATTACATTGAATATTACACTGCCATCAAAATAATAGTAAAAATGTGAAAATGTTTTAAAAAATCTAAGATATAATTTTGAGTAATGACAATTTATACACATAAACGTAATAAATCTGTAGGTATATTTATATCAGAATATGAAAAACAAAAGGGAAAAGAGCTAATACATTAATCATGATAAAATAGAATTATGAGGGATTCAGAAATATTTAAATTTTAAAATATTATTTATATTTACCAACTTAGAAAATGTGCTAATAAAATTATTTTTAAATTAAAATTTTCTGTATAGAGAGAAACACTATATTAATTTGGCTTGGAAATCTTTTCAGTATGTTGTCATTTGTGGCATAATTGAAAGTTCTAGTCCCTCCTTGCGTGGGCTGTTGGAGCATGGGATAAACAGAAAGGGGAACACCTACCTTCCATTCACTCATTGGACAAGCAGTTACTAACACTATAGTATGTTCAGGCCATGCAGTGGAAATTAAATGAGAATCCTCATGTGTGTATGCAGGTGATGTCCACTTTTGTTTCCATATTCCTCCTCTTGGCTAGTGCTGATCAGCAATTTGTGTGACCAAACCCCAGGACCAGTTTTGAGTCCTGGCAACTGTCCCTAATATTTTTATTCAGGTATCTTTCCTAACATGTACAACAGCCAATTTGAGAGAGGTAGGGACAGTCACAAGTCACAAGTATAACAATTTCAGAAAATTAAAGATGTAGAATGCAGTTATATCACTTCTTTGGAAATAACTGGTATGTGGAAATGCTCCTGGTCTTGTGTGACTGTACACAAAACGAAGGCTTCTAATCAGAGCTTACTTCATCATTCATTTTAACATACATCATGAAATTCAAATACATCTATTATGTACCCAGTGTAAAAGTACAAATAAAACAGGCAGATTTTATTAAAGTTAGAATAATTCCCAATCAGCACTGGACATAATATGTACATTTTGGGATAAAAAGAATGAAACAAAACCATAATAATATGGAACAAAATAATGAAAAGCTCTCAACAAATCCTTTGTTTCTGTTTACAATCTTCCTAGCAGTTAAAATTGCTAGAGCCTATTCAAAGTTACTAGAAAGTAAAAAGCACTAAAACCAATAGTGGAATTTTTTAGGTATAGTTACTTACTGGGAAAAGAACTGTATCACATTTCTTTTCTATGTAAACAATTCAAGCAAGGAGAAATCAGCTTGTGTACAATCTATAAAATTATTAGTTTATTTTTTTGTTAGGTGAGGGGGGTATGTTATTATATATTGTTTTGCATTATGTTGCTATCCAGGAAATATGCTAACTCTGTTTTTCCAGTCCTTGCCACTAACTCCAGATCCTTTCACTCCATTGAGTACTAGATACTTTTAAGTTCCATATGCCACTGATATTCCAGGGTAACCATGTTCAAAATAGACTTTTTCTTTTAACCTACTGGAGGACAATTCCTTTTTGTGGGCCTTTTATTCTGTGTGTTACTTATAAATGGTGAAGGGGAACAAGAAAAAATTAATCTGTGCTGTTACTGTTGTAGCATCTCAAATTTTCCTTTTCTGATGTCTCCGAGTGGTTTGATGGATTGCTCATGTTCAGATTTGCCTCCCTCTCCCCAGTTTATTCAGATAGTCAATCCTGGGATAAACTCATCTCCACTTTGAGGTAGAAAAGATGCTAAGAATCTGAAGAGACTAAGCCCATGCATCCATAAAGTCTCACATCTTCACATCTTCACAACACCTGCTGTAGCCTTAAAGCCTTGAAGGCCTCCCCACGCCCCTCCCTGGGACACCGATTTGGGAGGATGTCAGCCCTGAGTGAATCCTGCTGTCAACTTGAGACGTCAAGGGACACCTCCAGGACAGAATTGAAAAGAATTTACAATGTGCATGGAACATGTCTTAGGCTGGGCCTCTAACTACATTTAAAACAGAATTTTCTATCCTTCCCATCATCCATCAAGCCCATCTTCTCTCTCCAGCAAACCACCTCTAAGTCCCTACTTTCACTGCCAGTGTCCAAAGCAACCTGGACACCTGGATTCAACCTGAATTAAACCTCTTTCATACTTGAAAGGCTGCAATCAAATCTCGTCAATTCTCTCCTTCTTAAATACCTTCTTGGTATACTTACCAGCCCAACAGCACTATGATTTGCCTGTTTGCCTCTAATCCAGCCATATTCTATGCTGAATACTAAGAACATGCCAAAACCCCTCTCATTCAGACGATGCTATTCCCTAACCCATCTTCATTATAGGGAGCCCAGAGCCCATCATCCAATGCAGTGATTCTCTATAATCACTAGGAGGGCTTATTAAAACAGTCTGTTGGCCTCAAAATTTCTAGATCAGGTTTGGGATTAGACCCTAGAATATGTCTTTCCAACAAGTTTCTGTGTGAGGCTGTTGCTGTTAGTCCTAGAACTACAGTTTGAAAACCACGGTTCTACCATGGCTGTAAACTCCTTCTGGGATTTCAGGGCTGTCCATAATTTGAGTCCACCCTACTCATTTCATTTCACTTATTTTTCTTAAATAGATGTGGATTTATAGTAAAGTTAACGTATCAGTCCCTTTATTTGCACAGACCTCTTCAAAGGCCTTATGGTTAATGTCTATTATTTTCCTTAAAAAGAGTTCTAAAGGGGCACCTGGGTGGCTCAGTTGGTTGAGCGACTGCCTTCGGCTCAGGTCATGATCCCGGAGACCCGGGATCGAGCCCCGCATCGGGCTGCCTGCTCAGCGGGAAGCCTGCTTCTCCCTCTCTCACTCCCCTTGCTTGTATTTACTCTCTTGCTGTGTTTCTCTCTATCAAATAAATAAAACCTTTTAAAAAAATTAAAAAAAAAAAAGAGTTCCAAAAATATATGCTTTAAGTCACACAAAGACTGGATCCTCCGATGCTTGGGATCCAGAGTTTTTCACTGATTTATGAGCATGTTAAACTTCTTTTCATTTATGTACCCCATCCAATCTGTTCCCTTTGCTTAATAAGTCCTTCAGCACTCACTCCGCACTTGCTTTTCTCCCACAGCAAATTCCACCCATTTTTTACTACCAAAACCATTTCTTTATCTACTAGACTAATCTGGCACTTTTTTGTCAACTGTCAACTGCTTGTGTTGCTACTAGCTTTTTATGTGTTTTTCTCTGAAGAGAATACATGTAAAAACCCTTTTGGATGTTACTTACCAAGCTACATTATCTATCAGCTAATAAATTAATGTTAGAGAGATGTGAAGAATAAGTTAATCATGTTAACTAAAATAACTATAACAATGGCAGCCGGTATTTATTGAAGACTTACTAACTGGCAGGCACCATGCTATGGCTCTCCACATATAATTTCATTCTAACTTCACGTTTTCCCTAAAATAAGCTACCATTATTTTTGTTGCAATGACTGCTGTTGCTGCAAGATAAAACTGAGGCATAGGAAGGTTAAATAACTTCCTCAAAGTCCCTCAGCTAATACAGAGTGTGGATTCAAGCTCCAAACTATAGAACTCCAAAACCTTAACTTTTATTCAGCTAAACTAGAAACTGCAATCCATTATGTTTAGATGCAGTGGATGTAGGAAGGTCCTTTTAATCATCTTTTCTTCTCTCTTTTACCTACAAAAGCCTGTGAGGCAAGAGGCTAACTTCAGTTAAAGCACAACAGCACGGTGGATAATAGCACTCCACCAACTCCAAACGGAACAGATACATTTGGAAGCCAGAAAAATAACACTGAAGAATATCAGAAATGATATAGTTTCCAGACTGATAAAATACTAGTTAACAGACTGTGATAGTTACTATTATTTTGATGAATGTTCTATTAGACTCACAATTCCATATTAACAGATTATCCTGATCTCTTTGCAATATTCTTTTCCTTACTTGTATATATATTGCTCAATTTGTAACAGCTCTTAACTCACTCAGAGATTCCTTGTCCCAGTGATAAAGATACTATACCTCAGGGCATGTTAATGTTTCTACTGGACCTCACTGATTTAAAGGAAAGTAATTCAAACTCCTATCAGTCACCTTTGGCAGGAAGCAGAAAATAGTGGGTAATATCAAATATGAAATATTTGACTTCCATTTTTGCATTAAATATTTAGTTCTTACTTCCTGCCAGTTACCATTCTATGAATTCAAAAAAATTTCACCAACATTGTGGTATTAATCATAATATTCATGTGATCTAGAAAGAAGGTGACCAATACAATTCTGTGTATCAACATAACACTAAAGAAAAAGGAAGATATATATATATGTATATGTATATGTATAAATATGAATATATATATATAACATCTGAGCAAAAACAACTTCTGACTCTACTCATCACATTTTTTCTTCATATATTCTTTTAGTCATTCCTTTGTGATGTTATTAGCACCAACTCTATGATAAACTGGTATCACATGTGTACTACAGAGTTGTCATTTACAATTTATTAGGCACATATTATCAACAATATAACCATGAGGAAACAGAAAAGTCTGTATTCCGGGGCGCCTGGGTGGCTCAGTTGGTTGGGCAACTGCCTTCAGCTCAGGTCATGATCCTAGAGACCTGGGATCGAGTCCCACATCGGGCTCTCTGCTCGGCGGGAAGCCTGCTTCTCCCTCTCTATCCCCCTGCTTGTGTTCCCCCTCTGGGTGTGTTTCTCTCTGTCAAATAAATAAAATCTTTAAAAAAAAAAAAAGAAAAAAGAAAAGTCTGTATTCATATCCTCTATTTATAGACAAAGTCAAATATTATTTGAATATTATTAAAAGATTATTAAAAGATATTATTATTATTAAAAGATTTAACCCAGGGCACCTGGGTGGCTCAGTCGGTTAAGTGTCTGCCTCAGCTCAGGTCAGGATCCCAGGGTCCTGGGATAGAGGCCCATCGAGCCCTGCAGCTGGCTCCCTGATCCACAGGGAGCCTGTTTCTCCCTCTCCGTCTGCCCTTCCCCTCTTCTTTTTTTCTTCCTCTCTCTCTCTCTCACTCTCTCTCAAATAAAATCTTAAAAAAAATTTAATCCAGAAATTTATCATTTATTAAATGATTTCTACTTACTTAATGTAGTAGTGACACTAAAATACTAGTTTTCTAAAACAAGCATTTTATTCTTGTCTTAGGAGATGAAAGTTTTTCTGAAATGTTTTTCACTAGGTTATCTATTAAATAATTACCTTAGAGGTGAGTTTACTACTGACAAATATTTTTGGTGTGCCAATAATTAAATGTTTTGTGTACACCGCTAACCCATCCAAGTTATTCGACCCATGTGAAATATCACTATACCACTGTAAAAAGATATGAGGCATTTTCAATCAGAGAAGCTTCTAAAAGATTCATCAAATTAAATAAACATAGGAATATAATAATACCAACAAAGGATGGTTGGAAAGCTTAATGTTGCTGGTACTTTTTATGAAATTATCCTGCAAAAATCTTCTGCTCTTAATAGAGATGTTCATGTTTCAATCTTGTATTCCTTAAAGAAATGACTAGGTGGCCACTAATATTAACAATCCTGTACTCCAAAATAACACTGTGCTGATTTTCAAATTCATCTCTGTTTTACTCAGCAAAAACGGCATGGAAATTCCTCTTTATAGTTCTTTAAGAGTACATAGTTCATCTCAAGTATCAAGTAAACCAAGAAGCTAAGAATAAATACAGGGCCTACCTTTGGGTACAATATTCAGTGCAGAGCATTAAGTCCATTTCTTGCTTTTCTTTTCTCTTCTTTCTTTCTGTTTTTCCTTCCTTTCTTCTTTTCTCCCTCTCTCCCTCTACTGTTTTTCCCTTTCCTTTTGTAATTCTGAAATCACTCTATTTCTCAAATAAAGTTTTATTTTTAAAAGCACTGGATGGAACTAGTGAAATAAGTCAGAGAAAGACAAATACCACTATACTAGAATTAAAACAAAATGCTTAAATTTATGATTTTATTTATTTGAGAGTGAGAGAGAGGCAAAGAAAGAGAGAGCATAAGCAAGGGGTGGGTGGGCAGAGGGAGAGGGAGAAGCAGACTCCCCTCTGAGCAGGGAGCCTTATGTGGGGCTGGATCCAAGGACCCTGAGATCATGACCTGAGGTGAAGGAAGACACTTAACCAACTAAGCCACCCAGGCACCCCTAAAAAGCTTAATCTTTTTTTTTAAAGCACTGGATCTTGGGGTACCTGGGTGGCTCAGTTGGTTAAGCGACTGCTTTCGGCTCAGGTCATGATCCTGGAGACCTGAGATCGAGCCCCACATCGGGCTTTCTGCTCGGTGGGAGGCCTGCTTCTCCCTCTCTCAGTCCCTCTGCTTGTGTTCCCTCTCTTGCTGTGTTTCTCTCTGTCAAATAAATAAATAAAATCTTAAAAAATAAATAAATAAAAGCACTGGATCTTGAAACAATTGATTTAACAAAATTTTGAATAATGAATCTATTGTTAAATGTTAAGTTATGAGAAATTAAATTTAATCCTTTAGTAAAGTTATAGAGTAAATTAATATTTAATTTAAATACTAGCAAATGAATATGAAAGCCATCAACAAGGAATGAGTCATGCATAACATATTATATGCACCTGGTCCATATTCAGAGCTCAACAATTCTTCTCTAGTAGTATTTTTAATAATGGTTGCATTATTGATGACTATGAGATTTAGTGGGATTTAGGCTGTAGTCACATCAGCAAAATAATGTTTAAATAATCCGGTAGCATGTTTGTGTGCATGTGTACTCAGGACAGAAAGAAAGAATCAGAATAAACCCAGCCGGGGGGTCTTCTGTAATGAGTCATATTTTCTTTCAAGGTACAAACAAGCAAATTATTACCAACAGTATTTAATTTGCTTATTTCTAATTTATCACTGATGCAAAAAGAAAAGAAAAAAAACAAAACAAACTGTGGGACCTCAAGTTTCTCCTGCTGAATGAACACTGATAAGAAAATTCTGAATCATTGTTTCACCCAGTTTATGCTATTCACGGACTAATGAACAGGAAGAGTACAAAGAAATTTAATGGTTAGTGAATCACATTGTTTTCTACCTCATGAACAGCAGAGACAGCCTGATTCATCCAGCTTCCACCCCTATAATTGGGAAGGTTTCTACACCCCTCGCCTCCAACTAAATCAAATGGTTAACACTGAAACACTCAATAATAGACAAATATTTCTTTTTTTATGTAAAAAGATTAACCAGTTATGCTGTTGAGAAAATTCTGAAGTGTTATTATATCATGAAAAGCCTGGAAGATCAATTGTAGAGTTCCTAAGTGTAAATTGGCTTGCATTAGACATCGTAGCAAAAAGAACACACTTCCTAGACCTGCAGGAGATAATTAGGCCCAATTGCTAAGTGAAGCCACTGTACTCATTCAAGATCCAGACAATGTGTTAAAATGTGTGTGTGTGTGTGTGTGTGTGCATTTGCACTTTTGTATACCCTAAAAATTGTGGCATAACAAAATTATATCTGTGATCATGTAAGTATTCTTTTTTATTAGTTACATTTCTATGATTAGAAAAGTGATGCATGGGCACTACGAAAAATATAGCCTACCTAGAAAAGCATAAGTCATCTACAAAACTACTACTCAAAAATAATTAGTGCAAAAATCATATTGTATTTTTTCCAGGATTTTTTCTAAATATATGCTTGTGACACACACACACACACACACACACACACACACACACACACACATACACACACACACGAACTCACACTTCTCCCTCCTAAAATAGGGATCATTCTTTTGCACTCTATTTTTTTTTTTTAAAGATTTTATTTATTTATTTGACAGACAGAAACACAGCGAGAGAGGGAACACAAGCGGGGGAGTGAAAGAGGGAGAAGCAGGCTTCCCGCCGAGCAGGGAGTCCGATGTGAGGCTTGATCCCGAGTTTCCGGGATCATAACCTGAGCCGAAGGCAGTCGCTTAACCAGCTGAGCCACCCAGGCGCCCCTGCATTCTATTTTTTTAAGTTAACTTTATAACAAGCATTTTTTCCAATATCATTAAATGTTAAGTAAAGAATTGTAATTGCATTCTATGGATATACCATATACACTTAATCATATATCTATGTCTGATAAATTCTATGCATAATTCTTTCTCCATATGTCTGATTTTTTTCATTGATATAAACTCCAGAAAGTAGATCAAGGTTTTGATTTTTGTATGTTGTGATTATGAAAAAATGTTTTTTAAGAATATCACATTCAAATCCATGAGTTGACCACATAACCTATGATTTGTGCATAGACTGGACCCATTCCTTTCAGATGATAAACTCACTCATTCCTGATTGGTTGTATTCAGCATAAAAGCAATTGTGGATTGAAGAACAGGTTTAGCATGACTACTGACCTTAACTATGAAAAAGCTAAGGCATCCAAAAGGAAAGGCCCTGAGGGAGGAAAACAAACACCATGAGGGAAAGTGTTGAGCACTTTTTATGTGTCTTTTGGCCATTTGGATGTCTTCTTTGGAAAAAGGTCTGTTCATGTCTTCTGCCCATTTCTTAATTGGATTATTTGTTCTTGGGGTGTTGAGTTTGATAAATATTTATAGATTTACTAACCCTTTCCTGATATGTCATTTGCAAATATCTTCTCCCATACTGTCAGTAGTCTTTTGGTTTTGTTGACTGTTTCCTTTGCTGCAGAACAGCTTTTGATCTTGATGAAGTCCCAATAGCTCATTTTTGCCCTTGCTTCCCTTCCCTTTGCCAAAGTCACTAAGAAGTTGCTGTAGCTGAGGTCGAAGAGGTTGCTAACTGTGTTCTCCTCAAGGATTTTAATGGATTCCTGTATCATATCGAGGTATTTCATACATTTTGAGTCTATTTTTGTGTGTGGTATAAGAAAATGGTCCAGTTTCATTCTTCTGCACGTGGCTGTCCAATTTTCCCAACACCATTTGTTGAAAAGATTGTCTTTTTTCCATTGAACATTCTTTTCTACCTTGTCGAAGATGAGTTGACCACAGAGTTGAAGATCCATTTCTGGGCTCTCTGTTCTGTTCCATTGATCTGTCTGTCTGTTTTTGTGCCAGTACCATACTGTCTTGATGATTACAGGTTTGTAATAGAGCTTGAAGTCTGGACTTGTGATGCCGCCAACTCCGGTTTTCTTTTTCAACACTCTGCTGGCTATTCGGGTCTTTTCTAGTTCCACATAAATTTTAGGATTATTTGTTCCATTTCTTTTGAAAAAAAAATGATTTTATTTATCTATCTATCTATCTATCTATCTATCTATCTATCTATCTATCTATTTATTTATTTGACACAGAGAGAAACACAGCTAGAGAGGGAACACAAGCAGGGGGAGTGAGAGAGGGAGAAGCAGGCTTCCTGCTGAGCCAAGCAGGGAGCCCAATGTGAGGCTCAATCCTGGGACTCCGGGATCATGACCTGAACTGAAGGCAGATGCTTAACAACTGACCCACCTGAAAGGATGCTGTAACGGCTCCCCCACCCTCCAGAATGTCAGAGCAGACCCTCCTCCTGTTATCTAAGCCTAGCAACGGGCAGGCAGTTACCCAGCCCCCTCAAGCCCTACAGAGACCTAAAGAAATTCCATAAGACTGTAAGCGTGCAACTCATCACGTACCCCTTGCTAACCCAAATTAGGACATATGTTCCCCTG